>CM019696.1:25223557-25453557 GCA_009760885.1 Achatina immaculata | reverse complement strand
GGGTACACAAATGGCCATGTCTGCTCCCACGGTTCAGCGTTCCTAGGCTTTGTTACTGTGAAAGCTGTCCCCCTGCTGAAATTGAGACTTGTACGCCTTGGAACGGCTAATGAAAGGGAGAACAATGGGGGGAGGGGGAGATGACATAGTTTGGGGGGGGGGTGATAAAAGGAAATTGACGACCATAAGGAAATGATTCTAATGAGGGGAGAGAGAGATTCATAGAGCAAGGGTGTATTTATAATTTTCATTCATAATAATTTAAGAAACAAAGAAATAGGATATAATCCTTCTTCGTTTACTACTACTACTACTACTGCTACTACTACTACTACTAGTTGGCTACAATGGACCCCCTGTACTTGTGGTGTAATCTTGCCTAAGGAGGAAGGGCATTAACTGTAGGTCAGTCCTAAAAAACAAGAATCTAAAACATTTGTCTCAGCGTTTGACCTGGACATGTCTCTTTCTGTCAGTCTGTGAACCCTTGTGTACCCTTGTCGTCCATTTTATCTTGTGCCATTTGTCTCCAGAATATGGGATTGGTTCAGTATTAAGAATCTGAAAAACATTGATCATGTGATATCCTATATTCAGGACAGCCCCGAAGCTAGTCATTTGATCCCAGGCTGCCCGACAGCGCTGACTGACAGCCCGGGTAATGATTTCAGTGGCGTCATTACCTCAAGGGTATTTCTGCCGCCATCCCAAGGACAATGGCTATTTGTCCGGCAGTTAGTAGTTACTTGGTGTGACCCAGGGCTACATATTATAATTAAGACAGCCACTCGACGCCTGGGTACACTTTATAATAAACTAGTCCAAATACAATAATCTAGTCAAAATACAATAAACTAGCCCAAACACACTAAACTAGCCCAAATCAATAAACTAGCCCAAGTACAATCATCATCATCATCATCAGGTACCGTGCAGACTGGCGTTGGCTAGTATGCTTCTCCAGAGTACCCGATCCTTCATGCAGGCCATCAGCTCAGTTGGTGATCTCCTCTCACACCATCCCGTCAGACTGTCCAGTATCATTTCTCTTGGTCTTCCTCTTGATCTTCTTCCTTCTATTTTTCCTGTTGTTATAATATTTTCAGTGCCCCCTCTTCTCATTGCATGTCCTATGAAAGTACATTGTCTCTCTCTTTTATCTTTCTGACAAGATTTTTGTGTCTCTCCAGCTCTTCTCATACATTCTTCATTAGTTATTTTTGCTGTCCAGGGGATTCGCAACATTCTTCTAATAAACCACATTTCTGCTGCTTCCAATGATTTTTTGTGCAGACCTGCCTATTGTCCATGATTCATTTCCATATAACAAGATAGGTTCAATATAGCATTTTAGGACTCGTTTTCTAACATTCATTGATAAGGATGTGTTGGCTAATATGTTTCTCAATCTCTGAAATACAGTCCTAACTTGGCCTATTCTGTTCCTAATTTCTGTTCTGCATTTCCCATCTGAAATTATTACTGCTCCAAGGTATTTGAATTTCTGCACCTGCTTTAGAATAGTTCCGTTTAATTTTATACTGCATGCTGGTGGATTCTGTTTCTTAGATATAACCATAGTCTCTGTCTTTTTTTATGTTCAAAGTAAGGCCTTTCTGTTCACTTTCTTTGGCGACTTTATCCAAGAGATTTTGCAGGTCTTGTTGGTTCTCAGCTATCAGTACTGTGTCGTCAGAGTACAATAAACAATAAAGTACAATAAACTAGCCCAAATACAATAATCTAGTAAAAATACAATAAACTAGCCAAACACAATAATCTGTCCAAATACAATAAACTAGTCCAAATATAAAAATCTAGTCCAAATACAATAAACTAGTCCAAATACAATAAACTAGTCCAAATACAATAATCTAGTCCAAATACAATAAACTCACCCAAATAAACTAGCCCAAATACAATAATATAGTCCAAATACAATAAACTAACCCAAATTCAATAATCCAGTTCAAATACAATAAACTAGCCCAAATACAATAAACTAGCCCAAATAGAATAAACTAGTCCAAATAAAATTGTTTGCATGGAACCAGTATTTGTTTTGAATTTAGTTTGGCCCTGGTTTTGTCCGAATCTCACCTGGGTATCGAATGTGCAAGGATTGAGATATTACATATAGGTTTGTTACTACTTTCCTTACATATAGGGCTGTTACTACCTTCCTTAGATATAGGTCTGTTACTACTTTCCTTACATATAAGCCTGTTACTACTTTCCTTACATATATACCTGTTACTACTTTCCTTACATATAGGTCTGTTACTATTTTCCGTGCGTGTAGGCCTGTTACTACTTTCCGTGCGCGTAGGCCTGTTGCTACTTTCCTTACATATAGGTCTGTTACTACCTTCCTTATATATAGGGATGTTACTACTTTCCTTACATATAGGTCTGTTACTACTTTCCTTACACATAGGTCTGTTACTACTTTCCTTGCATATAGGTATGTTACTACTTTCCTTATATATAGGCATGTTACTACTTTCCTTACACATAGGTCTGTTACTACTTTCCTTGCATATAGGTATGTTACTACTTTCCTTATATATAGGCATGTTACTACTTTCCTTACACATAGGTCTGTTACTACTTTCCTTGCATATAAGTATGTTACTACTTTCCTCACATCAGTTTGTAGAATCAGTGTGTGATTGGCTCCATCAGCAGCCCCACGCTTCAGTGTGTGCTGGAGCGGAAGGTGGAGCACATATGGTAATACCAGGAGTGCGGGGATTGCAGTCTCTGATTACATATTTTAGGAATACGATGTAGCATCGGAAAGTTCTCGGACTGTAGCTGCTGTGTCCTGTGTAGGAGCGAAGTACAGACTCCAGAACCTGTCCAACTTTTACAGACCTACGCAACCAGACATGAGCACGGGCTCGAACCCAAGGCAGAAGCTGTGGGGCTGCCGGGAGGACCTGGAAAAGCTATGGGGCCGGAAGGTCCTGGAGAAGACTGTGGACCTGCCAGGAGGACCTGGAGAAGACTGCCCACTTCATCCTGGCGACGGGGCTTCTGACTTAGCGTGGCCAAGAACTTGAACGCCGAAGAAGAAGAAGAAGAAGAAGAAGAAGAACTTGCTGCGACTGTACCTTTCGACAAATACAATGGAAACACTGAAGGTCATTATCCCAGGCCTGCTGGGCCAGTCTACCAAACCTAATGTCTCAGTTTGCCGCTTGTCGTCATTCTGTCTACACTTGTTCAGTTTGTACAAGTGGTGACCTTGTGTTAGGACTGCTCTGCGATCGTTATAATGACTGACAAATTCGAGCAATGTGCCTGCGTTGCTTGAAGTTCAGCAAATCTGCTACTGGGACTCTCCAAATGCTTCTTCGGGCTTAAGTCGAACACAGGGTTTTTTGAGTGAGGACCGTCGCCATCAGCTGTCTCATATGGCTGTGGATCAGTTATGGAGTGTGTCAGGAGATCCTCAGGGAAACAACCTGATCATGCATCGCTGTTGCTGGCATGTTCGTCCCCCTGGGTCATGACAGAAGCAGCGGTATCTTGGCGTGAACCTTGAGTTTAGTGAGATGGCCAAAATGAGCCCAGTCTACCCTACAGAAGAGGACCATGAACAATGAAGAGGTAAATGCAGAGATCAGTAGGGACAACAGAGATATGGCTCCTGAGAAGGAAGATAAGAATATCCTGGACAGAAAAGATGATAAACATGGAATGTCAAAGAAAAGCAAATATAAAGAAAAGATGATAAACAAGGAATGTCTTAAGAAAAGCAAATATAGGTAAAATATAATAAACAGGGAATGTCTAAGAAAAGTAAGTATAGAAAGGAGCCTAATTAAACCCATGAAAGTACAGTCATCGTTCGCTGGACATGGAGGGAGAAGGAGAGGGCTTGAAGACATCATAACAACAGGAAAAATCAATGGGAGGAGAGACAAGAGATTGACAAGAGAAACCAAAAATCATGGGCGGTTTAACGCGATGTCACTGGCCTGTGGAGAAACAGGACGGCCAAAACCTGCTGAGACAGCAGATAAATAATAATAATAGTAATAATAATATAATAATAAAGTTCAAATCACGTGACATACTCGTCAGTAAGTAAGGCAACAGAAGAGAAAGATGACTGAGGCATGTAGGAAGAATAGAAGACTTGTTTATCCCCAGCCAAGAATGGAAGACTTGTTTACCCCCAGCCAAGAATCGAAGACTTGTTTATCCACAGCCAAGAATGGGAGACTTGTTTATCCACAGCCAAGAATGGGAGACTTGTTTATCACCAGCCAAGAATCGAAGACTTGTTTATCCACAGCCAAGAATGGGAGACTTGTTTATCCCTAGCCAAGAATCGAAGACTTGTTTACCCCCAGCCAAGAATGGAAGACTTGTTTATCCCTAGCCAAGAATGGAAGACTTGTTTACCCCCAGCCAAAAATGGAAGACTTGTTTACCCCCAGCCAAGAATGGGAGACTTGTTTACCCCCAGCCAAGAATGGGAGACTTGTTTACCCCCAGCTAAGAATGGAAGACTTGTTTACCCCCCCCCCCCCCCCAGCCAAGAATGGAAGACTTGTTTACCCCTCAGCCAAGAATGGAAGACTTGTTTACCCCCAGCCAAGAATGGAAGACTTGTTTACCCCCAGCCAAGAATGGAAGACTTGTTTACCCACAGCCAAGAATGGAAGACTTGTTTACCCCCAGCCAAGAATGGAAGACTTGTTTACCCCCAGCCAAGAATGGAAGACTTGTTTACCCCCAGCCAAGAATGGAAGACTTGTTTACCCCCAGCCAAGAATGGAAGACTTGTTTACCCCCAACCAAGAATGGAAGACTTGTTTACCCCCAGCCAAGAATTGACTACAGTCGATCACGATTGTCCGTATTCCTGATGTGTGCACCCATTTAGGTTCAGCCATAAGGATGGAAGGAAACTGTGGAAACTAATCAAACAGTTAAATGATGAGAGTACTGGAAGAAGTACAAAGATTACACTAATAGAGGATGGGAAAACTCTTACAGGTAAGCAGGTAGCAGATCACTTTGCTCGCATGTTTGCACAGGACTGCAACATTGATATCCATCCAGAGAAGGAGCGTACAGTGCGCATCGAGCCACAGAAAGAGGAGGAACAAGTCAGAAAAGTGGAGGTCATGGATGCACCAATCACACGCAGTGAGTTAGACCTAGCAGTTAGTAAACTGAAACCAAGGAAATCACCAGGACCAGATGGAGTGTCCAATGAAATGATCAAGAACCTGGGAATGGCAGCAATGGGAAAGCTGTTGGATATTTTCAATATGTGCTGGAGCACAGGTAAGTTACCTCAAATCTGGAAGGAAGCAAGCATGGTACCACTGCTAAAACCAGGGAAAAACAGTGATACTGCCTCCAGCTACAGGCCAATCAGTCTCACTAGCTGCCTATGCAAAACGATGGAACGCATCATTGACCTGAGGCTAAAATGGTACCTAGAAAGTGAAAACCTTCTCGTTCCACAACAAGCAGGATTTAGGCAGTACTACAGTACGGAAGATCAAGTGACCTATCTCTCTCAAGAGATTGAGGATGCATTCCAAGAGAAAAACCTTGTACTAGCAGCATGGATAGACCTGAAGAAAGCCTTTGATAAAGTATGGAAAAAAGGTCTGTTGTGGAAACTAAGAAACTGCAATGTGAATGGAAGACTGTACAACTGGATAAAGTCCTATTTACACAATAGAAGAGCTAGAGTAGTAATGGATGGACACAAAAGCCAGAAAGTACTTCTGCGACACGGTGTACCACAAGGAGGAGTCCTTTCGCCTACACTATTCCTTGTATTCATTAATGACCTGGTCAAGGAACTTCCCTATGGAATCAAAGCAGCACTGTATGCAGATGATCTGGTCATGTGGTGTACAGAGAATATGCGACAGTTGCTACACAGAGACTCCAAAGAGCAGCAGACATCTTGACATCATGGACAAACAAATGGTGTGTAAGTATCAACACAGAGAAATCAAGCACCACTCTGTTCACCCTCTCATCTAAACAGAAAGCAGGTAAGATCTTTGTAAATGAAATACCCTTAAGTATGGACAACCAACCCACTTACTTAGGAGTGACTCTTGACTCAAAACTGACTTGGAAGCAACACATCAACAGTGCAGAAGCAAAAGCCAGAAGAAAACTAGCCATATTAAGAAAATTGAGTGGGACTACATGGGGAGCTAGTGAAAGAATCCTCAAGAATGTATATCAGCAAAGTATTCTACCACATTTAGAATATGGCTCAACATCTTGGTGCACAGCATCAAACACTACGCTGCATAATCTAGACAAGGTTCAAAATCAGTCACTACGGATTATCACAGGTGCCATGAGGTCCACACCAATAGTAGAAATGCAGAAAATAGTTGGTGTTCAAGCGCTAAAGGAACGTAAGACACAAAGGTCATGACCATGGGAGAAAAATTCCTTAGCTCTGTAAGCCATCCCCTGAAGGAAGATTCAATAACTTGGCATTAGGACGGCTTAAAAGAAGCAGCTTCATTCATCAGGCCAAGCGTATGCGTAAGCTGATACCTGACCTTCCAACTGTAGTCACTCCATTATCATCTGTACCAGAGCATACACCATGGAAAGAAGCAGATATACACCAATAACTATTCAGACTGAAGTGAAAGGTGTGCAGAATGGTGAGATGCAGAGCAGTCTTGTAATCACAGCCACACTTAGTGTTCTAGATGACAATATCCATGTGACACCTGGATACGTGTGTATACAGATGGATCTGCACATAATGCCATAAAGAATGGTGGGGCAGGAGCATATATTGAATATCCAAACAACACCATTGACAAGATTTCCATACCCACTGGTAAATACTGCAACAACTTTGATGCAGAAGTTAGGGCAATTATTGCTGCAGTTGAAAAACTATCAGACTCCAGAATTGATACATGTCCTGTAGTAATTCTCACAGATGCAAGATCAGTACTGGAGGCTCTTCAGTGCAACAAACTACCAACCTTAAGGATGCCTTGTCAAAAATTGGCTTACAACATGGAGTCACTTTGCAATGGATTCCCTCCCACTGTGGGATACCAGGCAATGAGAAAGCTGACCATCTGGCCAAAGAGGGCACTGAAATGGAGCAACCAGACATACCAGTCACCTATAATCAGAAGAAAAGCATGATAAAAACCTACAGGAAGCCACAAACACCACCACATGATGACTATCACATGCTAAACAGAAAGGAACAAGTCACCATCTTCCGTCTCCGAACAGGACACGCCCGACTCCGAAGTCATATGTATACAAAGTTTAAGGTTGGTACTACTAATCTATGTATATGTGCCCAGGTGCCCCAAACCGTGGAACATATCCTCCAGAACTGCATCAACTACGAGACACTGAGAAATAATTACTGGCCCAGTGAAACCACTAAAGAAGATAAGCTCTATGGTTCCATACATGAGTTACAAAAAACAGTGAAATTTATCCAAGAGACAGGACTGCAGATATAGACAGACAGTGCGAACGAAGAAGAAGAAGAAGAAGGTTCAGCCATCTTTTATTCTTTGCTTTTCTGTGACGTGTCAGGCAGGTAGGTTTTGGCCAGTTCTCTTTTCCTATTTACTGTCTTCTTCTTCTTCTGCGTCCGAGGTTGTTGGTCATACCAGATCCTGATCCCTGTCGAGATGCCTCCATGTTAAGAATCACTGCTCCGATGAAGGTCTCTTCTCGCAACCAAAGAACAAAACAAAAACTGAAACCAGTGGACACTGCCGTGACTTTTAGTCTAATTATCTTCATTATATTGTCACTTTTCATTTATAACGAGTTTTGAAGAAGGCAGATAGATATAAACTGTTGTAGAGTTTCTCCAAGCAGGCAGATAGATATCAACTGTTGTAGAGTTTCTCCAAGCAGGCAGATAGATATCAACTGTTGTAGAATTTCTCCAAGCAGGCAGATAGATATCAACTGTTGTAGAGTTTTTCCAAGTAGGTAGATGGATTCAAGCGCCATGCCGCGTGGCGTAGGCGATCATTTCTCTCCACAATTCCCTGTCTTTAGACTTGATTATGAGATCCTCCGGTGACTTTCTTCCTAGCCACACTGACAGCCCATCCAGGAACTTCTCTCTCTGTCTTCCTCTGTCTCTTCTTCCCTCAATTTTTTCCAGTTGCCACAGTGTGTTCCAATTTTCCTCTTCTCAGGAAATGTCCCATAAATCTCGCTTGTCTGCCTCTGATCTTTGCTGTAATTTGCCTTTTTAACTCCAGCCTCTCTTAAGACTTCTTCATTGATTTTCTTGGCTGTCCATGGTACCTTCAACATCCTTCTTATGAACCACATCTCCATGGCCTCCATTTCTCGCTGTACTCTCTTATTCATGGGCCATGCTTCACATCCATAAAACAAAACTGGCTCGATTTAACATTTAAGTACTCGGAATCTTGTTTCCATTGATATGGATCTGTTGCACAAGATGTTTCTCATTTTCTGGAATGCTGACTTGGCCTGAGCACGTCTGCTTTTTATTTCGTTGTGACATTTTCCATCAGCTGTTATAACTGTTCCTAAGTACTTGAAGTAGATGGATACCAACTGTTTTAGAGTCGCTCCAAGCAGACAGATAGATATCAACTGTTGTAGATTTTTCTCCAAGCAGGCAGATAGATATCAACTGTTGTAGATTTTTCTCCAAGCAGGCAGATAGTTATCAACTGTTGTAGAGTTTCTCCAAGCATCATATTTCTGAGCAGCTCCTGTCATGGCTGACTCTACCAACAATGTCATATTTACACAATCGACCACCAGTAACAGCAAGTAAGATTTGTTACTTATAAGTAACAGCGAGTAATATTTATGTTGATGGGTTCAGTTTCCTAGCCTCCTTAACCGGAATTATTCAACCGTGACAAGACGCACCGTGAAACAAATGTAACCAGAAAACGTAACCAGGTGTCATCGGTCAGAGCTTGACAAGCTTCTCATCAATCAATGAAGCCAGTGATCTGGGAGCTAGCCCCACCAGTTCAGCCAGGTACCTGGATATCCAGTCTTCCAGCTTGAGAGCTCGATCGCCGAGTTAGTACGCGAATGATGGCCATGTTCTTCTTTCCTCCATCTTGTTTCTCTAAGTCAGCTGCCAACTTATCCTTGCCTGTAACATCTTAAACTTCGTCTTATATTTATTTCGCTTCCTTCTTTGCCGTTACATTTTTCTCATATTTTTAAAAAAAATTTTTTGTGTCTTCAACTATCTTCCTTCTTATCTTCTTTATAATCATCATTTTCATTATTAACATTATCAATTTTATCTTGTTTTTATTATCATTAGCATTTTAATGTATTCAATCACCACCACCACCACCACCACCACCACCATCATCATCATCATCATCATCATCATCATCATCATCATCATCATCTTCTTCTTCTTCAGAAACGTCCGCCTTGAAAAAAGGCGTTGGTTGAGTTGTGTCACATGCGCCATGCCAGGCCCGACGAAAGCGACCTGAGCTCGTGTCCAAGTACTGAAAGGCGCTCTGAAGCAGCCATTTAATGACTTACACCTGGGGGTACCGTGTCACAAGTAACCGACATGTGTCTATCAGGATGATTGATGCCCGCCCTCATGTCTGTAGGCATTTTCTGTATCCCAGCCGAGGAAAAGCCGTGTAAGATCTTCCTCCATGT
The DNA here is from genome assembly GCA_009760885.1 of Achatina immaculata. Taxonomy (NCBI): domain Eukaryota; kingdom Metazoa; phylum Mollusca; class Gastropoda; order Stylommatophora; family Achatinidae; genus Lissachatina; species Lissachatina immaculata. Next base: position 25,443,870 of record CM019696.1, on the reverse strand, counting down.
GGGCTGCATCTACAGGAAAGGGACACTGAGGAAACTTTGGGACGCGGAGGAAACTTTGGGACACCGAGGAAACTTTGGGACACGGAGGAAACTCTGAAACACTGAGGAAATATTTAATTCAAGAATGAATCCCCATACTCTGCCAGAACAAACATTGATGGGAAATTTTAGTAGATAGAAACTGAAAGTTATTGTATAATTCAGAAATCTGGTTTAGAAATTTGCTATTTTTCAATTTATTTAGACAAATGGGAGAAAGAGCATTCAGACCACCAAAGAAATGCCTAGTACCAGCTGGACAGAAAAGAAGAAATCATCATCCAAAGGCTATATACCGGGCAAAACAGACTGAGACACCACCTGTATAACAAATTCAAGATAAGATCAGCTGCTGAATGTGCACGTGGCACCAATAAAATAATAGTAGACAACATTAACTGCAGGAGTGCCCAACATGTGAACAACAGAGAAGTTGAATATAGTTAGCTGCTACACGAGTCCAAGACAAAATGTATGGGGATGACCACCAACTACTTCAAAAGTATGCAAGTCGACGTCTGAAACTGTTCAAAGAAGAAGATTTTATTTAGACTGCCTAAATATCGCTCTGGGAAATGATTCTCTTCGATGTACAAGGTCTGCCAACATTAACAGCGTTGTTTTGGAGTCAAAGAGTTAAAGCTTTCCCCTCTTCAAATGACCCAGTCATGTCGTTTTTCTTTTCTCCTGCTTCTTCTTCTTTACTGAGACCGTCCCACTGTGGCGGAACTGCCCCATTTGTCATTGTTTCATTGTTCTGATACGACTTACACAACCAGAGCTACCGGCAGTGTTGGGAACTCAGGTAAGAACTACGACGTTGCCGCAGAAACATTAAGAAAACAGGAAACAGTACATTTGAAATGGATTAAAGATTTAGAATGATCAGTTCAGAGGAAGAAGAAACTCTTTTATGTTGATAAATGTTGTTTTCTTTTATTCTTTTCTATAAAATTATTGTTCCATCTTTCTTGTTTACTTACATAACTAAAACACACACACGGACACACGCACGCACCCACACACAAACATACGTAATCTATTTACAACTGCCAGGTCTTCTAGTCATTCTAAATTTGCTAGTCAATAAACCAGCCAGCCACTCAAAAGAACCAGCCATCAAACCAGTCAAAAGACCAGCTAGCTATTCAACAAAGTAGCGAGCCAGTCAATAAATCACCCAGCCAGTCAATAAATCAGCCAAAAACTCAATAAACTAACCAGATAGTCAATAAACCACCTAGCCAATCAATGAACCAGCCAGCCAGTCAGTGAATGAGCCAACCAGTCAGTGAACTCACCAACAAACCAGTCAATCATTATGTGCCTAAAGTTGAAAATCTCTGGCATGTTTATAAAACGATCTTAATATTAAGAAAGATAGAAAGAAAGAAAAGGAAAAACGACATATTAATGGATAAACACGCTGACGATATAACAAAGATACATGGCAACACGCCGGACCTCACTCCGTGCGTTTGCCTGAATATTATGAAACACTAGTGGCTGCAAGGATGTCATGGCACAGATACTTGATAATGAAGATAGAACTGTCAACACCATTTCAATCTTTCTTGATATACCTGAGCAGAAAATAACACACAATCCAAACATACAACAAAAAAAAACAATCCTCACCTGTCAGTGTCTACCTGCCCTCCCCTCCCAAGGTTACCTCCACTCACCCTCCCTGGAGCTTGTACCCCTACACCAATCAGAAATGTCTCCTGTTTCGCCACCCAAACGACTTAAGGTGACATGTCGGGCAGGAAAATCCCGCTAGGTCAGGCAGACTAGACATAATGGGTTCTTCTACCTGCCCAAAACGCAGCCTGCCAACCCACCAACCCTAAATCCAGCCCAGGTAAAGAACAAAAGTTTCTGAGTACCTTGCAGCTTTCTCACAAATGATCACAAGTTTTTGAATCAACCGGTTTTGTTTCGTTGCGGAGGACAAGTTAATTCTGAGGTAGCTATCGAGTTTTTCTTGTTCCAAGTTTTTAAAGGTACCTGCACAACCTTATCGTCAGTTCGAGACACACGAGTGAACAAGAGAACAGGCGCAGATCTAAGGTAAGAAAACAAAATAAGCATTTATCGTGAGTTTATTCATTTGATTTTCGACGTTTATTAGTTTATATATATATATACTAATAAACATATGTATATATATATATATATTATATAAACTAATAAACATATGTATGTATATATATGGGGTCTCTGATTGCCTCGTCTGACAGCGTCTCCACCCCCATACATATAGAAATCCCTTATACTTAGACCAAAAGAGACATGGAGAAGAACAACAGAAAGGATGTTGAGCAATAGAGGGTTCACCTGGGCAAGAGCAGAAAAAAAAGGCAAAGGACAGGCATTTGTGGAAAACCCTTGAGGAAGCCCCATATGCCCTGGGCATTTAAGGTTCATATATATATATATAAATTTGTAAAGGAACAAGTCCCTTATATATATATATATATATATATATATATATATATATAAGAGATTTCTTCACTTACAAATTAATCAAATGATTTTCTGTAATCACCAGAGTTAAATTATAACAGTTTGAAAGGAAAATTTGATTGGGATGATTTGAAAATGTGTAATACTTGTATATTCGTTATTTCTTATCGCTTGCTTCAAACTGGACTTCTTCTTCTTCTTCTTCTTCGTTCACTTCTACCACCAAAAACCGCACTGTGAACCTACTGAATTCACGCATGTGGTCCTCGTTAGGTCCCGTGGTCCCCTGTGTGGTCCAAAATAGACCACACGAGTTCCACGAAAGGACCACAAGGGGTTCAGAGTATCACAGTGCTTTAGCCTGTATTCCTGGTGGGTCTCGGAAGCGGGATTGCGTTAAACTGGACTGATTTGTACGTGAATGTAGCTGTCCACCCTTAATACACTGACAACACTGTACACAGCGCCGTCTGGTGTTCTATATCTTGTGGTCAGTGTCTCCATGTTTTTTTGTCCAGTGTTCTTAACAGAGATACCAGGTGCTCTGTGTTGATAGTGAACTGACTGGAGCCTGCCGGAGTCGGACTATAACACACTTCTCAGGTGTGGATTACAATCAGTTCGTTATCAACTGCCCTACTCATGTGACTTCTTCCTCTCTTCTTCTTCTTCTTCTTCGTCTTCTTCTTCTTCTTCGTCGTCGTCTTCTTCTTCTTCGTCTTCTTCTTCGCCTTCTTCTTCTTCTTCTTCTTCTTCATCTTCTTCTTTGTTCCATGGTTCCAACCTCAGACAATCTATATTTATTGTCCGGATAAATTATCCAGGTCGTTTGGAGGTCATTCCCCCCCCCCACCCAAAGTTTGTCTTCCAGGATAGCTCCCTGTGACCAGAGCTGGGCTGGAGCTTCTTGGTAGAGGGGGGCAGAGCTGCACCTGAAGTCTGGATGCTCGTTTCACGTGGGTAGTCTGTTGTGCTTGCCAGGCGGGGGCGATACAGGCATGCTCGCAGTGCGCAGTAGGAAGATGGTGGCTCGTTCCTGACCTAAGAGTTGCGGCACCTGGTCGTCAGATGGCGGGTTATGCTAGTCAGTCTGTAGCTTCTTGTACTGAGGCTTGTTTCTGATTTCACAATATGAGACAGGATGTTGATGCTATGGTTTACTGGCGCCAGGTTTGGCAAAGTCTGCCAGCTTCTTCGTTTCCCAATAGTGAAACGATCAAAAGGTCTCTTGGCCGCTCCAAGCCCAGCACATCTACCACCTGGTGGTGCTTGTTGTACCCAGCAATCTGCCCGAGTTGGGTCACTAGCAGTAGGGATGGCAAACATGGCACCAGGCCAAATCAACACTTCATGCCAGAAGGAAGCGGGGTCCAACGAAGTTGGAGATATGTTGACCTCAGAGCACGGCCTGAGAACATCCACAAACGGACATACAGGCAAACGTTAGATGGGTCAAGCCTAAAACATACACCCAACCGTTAGATGGGTCATGCCTAAAACATACACAAAACCGTTAGATGGGTCATGCTTAAAACATATACCCAACCGTTAGATGGGTCATACCTGAAACATACACAAAACCATTAGATGGGTCATGCCTAAAACATACACGCAACCGTTAGATGGGTCATGTCTCAAACATACACAAAACCATTAGATGGGTCATGCCTAAAACATACATGCAACCGTTAGATGTGTCATGTCTCAAACATACACGCAACCATTAGATAGAGGTCATATCTCAAACATACACGCAACCGTTAGATGGGTCATGCCTCAAACATACACGCAACCATTAGATGGATCATGCCTCAAACATACACGCAACCATTAGATGGGTCATGTCACGCAACCATTAGATGGATCATGCCTCAAACATACACGCTACCATTAGATGGATCATGTCTCAAACATACACGCAACCATTAGATGGATCATGTCTCAAACATACACGCAACCATTAGATGGATCATGCCTCAAACATACACGCAACCATTAGATGGGTCATGTCACGCAACCATTAGATGGATCATGCCTCAAACATACACGCAACCATTAGATGGATCATGCCTCAAACATACAAGCAACATTAGATGGATCATGCCTCAAACATACACGCAACCATTAGATGGGTCATGTCACGCAACCATTAGATGGATCATGCCTCAAACATACAAGCAACCATTAGATGGGTCATGTCATGCAACCATTAGATGGATCATGCCTCAAACATACAAGCAACCATTAGATGGATCATGCCTCAAACATACAAGCAACCATTAGATGGGTCATGTCATGCAACCATTAGATGGATCATGCCTCAAACATACAAGCAACCATTAGATGGATCATGCCTCAAACATACACGCAACCGTTAGATGGGGCTTCAAAATCCAGAAGTGTACTCGACCCATGCCAGCACTAGAACCATGTAAAGTTTAACCAGTAGGTGATCAACACCATATCGTCCTTGTGTCTCTAACATGGAACACTTCATGTCAAGTCTCCGTGGTATTGGATTTGCCCACGAACCTGGCTTCGTGGACCTTTTTCGAGGCTTAACCGAGCCACAGTAATCTACCCCATCCTAACCGAGCCACAATAGTCTACTCCATCCTAACCGAGCCACAGTAATCTACCCCATCCTAACCGATCCAAAGTACTCTACCCCATCCTAACCGAGCCACAGTAATCTACCCCATCCTAACCGATCCACAGTAATCTACCCCATCCTAACCGAGCCACAGTAATCTACCCCATCCTAACCGAGCCACAGTAATCTACCCCATCCTAACCGAGCCACAGTAATCTACCCCATCCTAACCGAGCCACAGTAATCTACCCCATCCTAACCGAGCCACAGTAATCTACCCCATCCTAACCGAGCCACAGTAATCTACCCCATCCTAACCGAGCCACAGTAATCTATCCCATCTTAACCGAGCCACAGTAATCTACCCCATCCCAACCAATCCACAGTAATCTACCCCATTCTAAACGAGCCACAGTAATCTACTCCCTCCTAACCAAGCGACAGCAATCTACTCCCTCCTACTCGATGCTTACACTTGTTCATCATGACAAAGTCGCAACAAGGGAGACTACAGAGAAAATAGTTTCCAAAGCCTGTTCATGATTTTTTTTTCTTTCGCATTACAGCGGATACAACACCAGAAATCAAGTCCCGCATTGAAATGGCTTCCAATACTTTTAACCAGTCTACTCAATCAAAGACTTGATGCATTTGAGAACAAATGTCTCCGTAGACTATTGAACATCAGATGGTCCCACTTTAAATCGAACGAGTCAATAATACAGGAATTGAACAAAGTCATCAAAAGACTTTGATGGGCCTATCTCGGCCACGTTCTCAGAATGGACGAACCCAGACTCCCTCGCCAAGCCCTCACATGGTCATCGAAGGGCAAAAGAAAGCCAGGCAGGCCAAGGGAGACTCTACGTAGAACCATCACTAGAGAGAGTACAACTTTGGGATTCAAGTCCATCCAAGAACTACAGCGGGCGGCGGCGAGTCATCAGACATGAAAGATATGATTTCCGCCCTATGAGCCAATGTTGGCCCTAAAGGAATGTCAGTCAAAATTACAGTGACCACATTTTGTAAACTTTTCCTGGTATATCCAATTTCTTTTTTCTTAATCGCAAATCCTCGCATAAAATAAACGTGCCTGTACTCGACATTATGAAAACAAAAAGCGATTATGCTGAAATTATTTAAATGCTAAAACAAAGTGGACGATTATGTATCCTTTATTCTGTTGATGTATCGCTTTAGCCCGAAGTTTTCCCGCAACCTTAGGAGGAAGCGAAATCGACTTCCCCCACCCCTGGTTGCGGTGTAAACTTGTAATGAAACACCCCGTTAGTTTATCCGCCTGGACGGAACGGTGACAAATCGTCCCTTTCATCTCATCCCCGAGAAGTGTATTAAAACAGCCCATGACTTAGGGCCTCTTTTGTCGGTATGGCTCGGAGAGGTCCGGCTACGCTTCACTGAGCACTGGGGCCGTTACTGAAACGTCAGGTAACAATGGCTGTTATAGTATCTTATTGTTGATTATCAAGGAAGTGTGGCTTATTTTAGTAATGCTTGATTTTCCTCAGTTTTTCCTACCTCGAATTCAGGCAAGCCACATTTATTGTTGTCGTTGTTGTTTGTTTTAAATTTGTTTTGTTGATGCTAGCTTCAGTTTTCCTCATAACACCTGTGTTAGGGAAGTCAAGGTTGTCCACTGCACATCAAGAACCGGAAGGCTGAAGGAAGGAAGTTTCAAATATTGTCACGAGCTCTGATAACAATATTTTTGCTTTAAAAGGCGGTTTGCGGGGGGGGGGGGGGGGAGAAATGACATTTTCTGACATTTGAAACATAAATCCATTCTCCTTATTAAACACAACACTGGGGAAGACAGTCTAAGTTGATTGGGCGTATAATGAGAAGAAGAGGAATGGAAAATATCAGAACAATAGGAAAAATGGGAGGCAGAAAAGGAAGGGGTAGACCAAGAAAGAAAATGGCGTGACAAAATGGCGTGGGAGGAGCACAGAACAGATCTGAGGAAAACATTTAAAGATCGGAAACTATGGAGGACATGGTCATCGAGGTCTCCTGACATGGCACATGATGATGATGACCACCACAAACAAACCCCCCCCCCTCTCTCTCTTTCTCTTTCCCTTTCTATGTGTGTGTTTGTGTATGTGTGAGACAGACAGACTGACAGACTATTTCTCTCTCTTTGTCATTGTCTCTCATTTTTCTTTTCTCACTCTGTGGCACATACTGTCTCTCTATTTCTACCTCGCTCACTCTCATAGTGTATACATACGTATATATTCATTCATTTATTTGCATGTCCCTTGCGGAACCTTGCCTCCCTAACAGCACTCCTGAAGGCCTCTCGGTTGTGAGCAAGATGGCCTGCTGCTGATGCATCCATTTGCGGATCATCAACGATGTCTTTCAGCCATCTTCGCCTTGGTCTTCCTCTCTTTCTTTTTCCCATTATGTACCCTTCCAAGACGGTTTTCTCTAGATTATCATGACGTTTAATGTGTCCAAAATATTAAAATTTTCTCTCTTTAATTCTCTTTACTAGCCAGCCTTCTTCAATATTAAGTTCTTGTAGTGTGGATATATTTGTTCTTTTTTTGTGTGTCCACGGTATTTGAAGAACTCTTCTGTAGCATTTACATTCAAAGGCATTTATGTGTTTCTCAGCTGTTTTATTAAGTGTCCAGGTCTCACAGGCATATGTTGCAATGGGAAAGATGAACGCCCTTAAAAATCATATTTCTCTTCCGTCCGATGTGTGTGTGTGTGTGATGTGGTATGTGGTATGTTTGTAGATTTGTGGCATGTACTTGAATTTGTCTTGGAAGGGTACATGATTGGAAAAATAAGAGAGAAAAACCAAGGCGAAAATGGCTGTAAGATATCGTTGATGATCTGCAAATGGATGCATCAGCAGTAGGCCATCTTGCTTATAACCGAGATACCTACAGGAGAGCTGTTAGGGAGGCCAAGTTCCGCAAGGGACATGCAAATGACTGACTGACTGACTTGCATTTGTCTGGGAATATATATATATATATATATATATATATATATATATATATATATCTGCATGTAGTTGCGTATATGAAAAGTATAAGTGATTATAGAAGGTCCGACAATTAAGTAATGAGACTAATTACATAATAAATAAAATAAACAACACTTGAAGATATAACCTGTATTTTATTCAAAGTAAGCCCCTTGTGCATTGATACAGCGAGTGGCACGATCTAACAAACACTGGAAACGACCTCTGCAGTTCTTCTGTTAGTATGGCCCTTAAACTCGAAGTTACGGCCCTTTGGATGTCATCAATATCGTCCAAGAAGCGTCCTTTCAATGGTAACTTTAATTTTGTTAATACAAAATAATCGCAAGGAGACAAATCTGGGGAATAGGGTGGATGGTTGAGAACATACACTTGTTTTGGGGCCAAAAATTCCTGTACAACTACCGCCCGGTGAGCCGGTGCATTATCATGAAGAAGGAAAAAATGCCAGGTGTTGAATACTCGGGTCGAACTCGGAGAATCCTTTTCAATAGGCGTTTCAAAATGCTTAAATAAACCTTGGCAGTGACAGTCTATCCCTCTGGAATAAATTCTTTGTGAATAACTCCTTTGCTGTCGTAGAAGCAGACCAGCATTGTCTTCACTTTGGGGGTGAAGACTCCCGATAAAGTAATCAGTGACCTATAGCTGATATGCCAGCTCAGGGTTAGAGAACCATAGCTGACCAAGACCCTGTCCCACTTCTCTGTGGTATCCCCAGTAACAGGCATAGCCTGGCTATCGGGGCAGGGATCGCCGTAGTCCCCATGGTGGTGGAGTCTGCTAAAGAAGCACTGTATGCTCCCTGCTTTTTAGCTGTAATCCGGGACTGAAAAATTAACTGCCATAACCCGCTCCCACGCCGATACGATGCTGTGCCTCAACATTTCTACAGCATCAGCTGCAAAGAACAACAGCTCGCAGTTACAGGGAGTTCGTAAGAGTATTGTCTTTACTTTCGACTTTTGAAGACGAATTTTTTTGCCTTTTGGTGATGATGATGACTTCCACTGAGCACTTTGGCGTTTAGTTGTGGGAACATAGCGGAATATTCATGTTTCATTCTCTGCAACAATCAAATTTAAGAAATGTTTATTTCTGCGACACGTTTTGATGATGTCTTTTGCGTACTCAACACGCTGATGTTTTTGGTCAGCAGACAATGAATGTGGTAGTAACCAGCAAGCAACTTTTTTCTTGCCCAAATCTTCCAATAAAATTTTATGAATGGTCTCTCGGTTAACACTAAATTCATCTGCCATTATCTTCACAGCCAAACAACAATCTTCTTGTATCCGATCTATGACGTTTGCAATGAGTTCCTCATTACAAACAGAAATTGGGCGCCCATGTCTAGTTGCATTTGTCATTGTTTCCACACCACTTTTGAATCGTGAATACCACCTGAATATCTGTGCAAGAGATAAACAATTATCCCCATAAACTTGTCGCATCAATTCAACTGTCTCAATGGCACTTTTTCCGAGTTTTAAACAGAATTTAAAGTTAGCTTTTTGCTCCATGCTGAATACGTAACAATGCACCTCTGACTAGGTCAACAAAATGGCGGCTTGTTTGTCCTCTGCTTATCTGTCGGTGATGAAAAGTTGCCAGATCTTATATGAAGGTTGCCTCTTTGGATTCCATGCTTTGCTTCATAGATGACATTTTTGTCTTGGCCATAATAAAATCTGTCTCATTACTTAATTGTCGGACCGTGTATAGTGTCAAAGTCTAAATTAGTTTAAAGTATGACTTGACTGTTATATTTTTAAATACTGCATTTCTATAAAGTTGTTAGTTTATAACGAATGTAAGAATGTAGTTAAGTCTTATTAACGTGGTTACATAAATCAGAGTGTGGAGTGTATGGACAAGAGATAGTTTATTATGTATTTATGTAATCATTTAATATGTCTTCATGCTTATTATGCTCATTAAGAAATGCTGAATGACTGTGAGTGAGTGAAAGCTGTATGATGAAGGGCAGAATGTTAGACGGGCCTGCGTGCCCAATTCTTAACCTTTTGAAAATAAAGTCTGTTCGTTCTCTATGTCTGTCTGTCTCTCTCCCTCTCTCTTTCCCTCCCTCTCTCTCTCTCTCTGTCTCTCTCCCTCTCTGTCTCTCTCCCCCTCTCTGTCTCCCTCTCTCTTTCACTCTTTTACCCTTCTGCCCACAAGAAATAACACTTGGTTATCTCCCTGTATCTGAGAACTTCCAGTCTATAGATTCCCCATTTAGGATCGTGAAAGGAAACAGAATCAAGTGGAGAATATGGTTACTAAAGTGTGGAACTCATAGATGGGATAGTAGAAGCTAAACTCCTCTGCAAGCTCCATCATTATCTTACTGCATGCACTGGAACAGCACAACAACCTGTTTTTCCTGTTAGAGTGTACAGAGTCTTAACTATCTATCGCTCCCCGACCACTGCCGACCACTGCGACATCTCCCCGACCACTGTGACATTTCCCCGGCCACTGTGACATCTCCCCAACCACTGCGACATCTCCCCAACTAGTACACTATCTCCCTAACCACCGCGCCATCTGACTTTTTTGCTTCTTCAGAAAACGACAGAATTGTCGGAGTGTGGCTATTCTCCTGCTATTTCTGATGACAGTTAGGTCCAGTATTTGACCGTCTACCCGGCCTGGTAAAGTACACACCAAATGACCATCTGAATGTCACAGCAAACCTGTGCCGGATTAGCCTACAAAACTATAGACAAAACACCTGACACGCGAGAGAAAGGGAAAAAAACCTTCAGAGAGTGGCAGAGATTCCCAAGACAAGGGAAGCAACTGCAAATAAGCACCACACACGAAGATAAACAAAGACTTAACAAACAGTGACAGTCGATTAGCGGGTTTTGATGGGCGCCAAGTAAGACCCATTCAAACCCATTGGAAGCAAAAGTAAAATAAACCCCAGAAATGATGGGTCACATGACGAACTTATGAGAAAGGTATGGAAATGGTCTGGACAGTCGCTAAAGGAAACGTGTCATGTTGATACCGATTTCCAAAATAAACAATTTATGAGAAAAAGGAATGAATGATTGAAATTTTGGAAGACCCGCAGAACAAATTACGATGAAAGTCGGGGGGGGGGGGGCGGTGGCGGGGGGAAACCAGGTATAGACTGAGACAGCTGGCCAAGGATATGTTAGAATGGAGGAGGTTTATCAGTTATGAGAACGATAAGGCGGAATGTATAAAAAAAAACTGAACAGTCCATTAATTTTTATTGGATTAAATCCGGTACAAGTTTAATTCAAGAGTTTGTTTCCGTTTTCTTTAACATCCTCCCTGTAGAGAGACTTCTTTATTTCTCGTATTTAAGAATTGTGGGGGAGGGGGGAGCCTTATCTGTCACGATTACCGTATTTACTCAAATATAAACCCATATCATATCGCTCACTAAAGAGTTTGAGTGGAATTTGTTAATGTTCTCTTAGATATACTAACACATGTTCTGAACATTACTGGACTTGTTAAAGTATTTTCTTCTTGGACATAAAGAAGCAGAAAAAAGAACAATAAAACTTGACCCTAATGTTCTCTTTGTTCTGTTTACTGTAGGTATTCAACATTTTAAAAGGGATTTTTAGCGAGCATGCTCGGCCATTTAGCACATTCCTTTCTTCGACTAGTAGAAAGGAGAAGATTGGCTTGTAAGGACAAATTAAACAGAGAAACCTTAAATATTTTGGATATATTAAACGTCTCGATAATTTAGAGAAGACAGTCCTGGAAGGGTAAAGGTAAAGGTAATCCAGTCATGCCTTAGGGGCACATAAGGATATGGTGTTAGTGCCCATATTTTCCTTGACCTGTCAGCACACTTGGAAAAAGGAAAGAGAGGAAGACCAAGGTGAAGATGGCTGTAAGACATCGTTGATAATCTGCAAATGGATGCTGCAGCAGCAGCAGGCCATCTTGCTTACAACCGAAAGAGTTACAGGGAGCTCTTAAGGAGGCATAGTTCTGCAATGGACATGCAACTGACTGACTGACTGACTGACTGACTGACTGACTGAGGAAGGCGCTTGATGCTAATTTTATCATAGGTGCAAAAAAGTGTCAGTTTTCGCCAAATATAAGGGAATAATACCAACCATGGAATTGCACAAATGCACTAATTCATCATTATCATCATCATCATCATCATCATCTTGTGTCGTTTCCACAGTTAAAATTTTTACACAGTGAATCTTTTGTTAAATTAAATGCCCAGAAACCAGTAAAATCTGCTTTCGTGCGTCACGTGGTCGATATTTGTACAAAGCACTGCGTGTCATAATCTTCTTATTCTGAATACTACAACATCAACCTGTTTGATGATGATGATGATGATGATGGATGATAATGGAGGATGATGGATGATAATGGAGGATGATGGATGATGATGATGATGATGATGATGACTTTCAAGTCCTTCCTCATTACCCAGAAAGTACACAGGCAGATGAAAGGGTACCCGACGAAATGCAGTTCAATATATTTTCATAAAACACATTTTTTTTGGAACGACATCGATCCTTACCTCACTCGTCTGACAGGCTGTTGTGGCACAGCCTGCCTTCCAACAGCTGCGACGTTCAGGGGTAGGTGAGCGACACTCCTTTCTTCAGACCTCACACACAAGCTTGACGACCTCTCCACAGAAAGTGAACTTCATTAAAATGCAGATACCACAACTGGTGAATACACCCTAAAACGTCATACTTCGGTGAATGTGATGGAAAAGATTTAAATCCGAAAGTATCACACACACACACACACACACACACACACACACACAAAGCGTTCACATATTACCCCTAGAAAAAAATACGTCTGTTTATATGTCTGTCAGTCTGTCTGTACAGGTTAGCAGTGAAAGATGATTGGCAGATACTAACCTAGGACGATTTTTGTTTTTTAACCAGACTTGCCTAAAGGGCATGAACGAAGTAAATCCACCGCTGGACAAACTCGAGAATGTGACATCCGTGACGGATATCTTAAATCGTGATTATCGGCTAAGCTTCGCCGGGTGAGCGTGTTTGTAATTTTGAATCGTTTGTCAGCGTATCCTTGGTATACAAACTCCAAGTTTTACACGTAAATCTGAATGTTGGATACATAAGGGTTAGAAGGCCGTGTTGTTGAAATCCGGTTAGAGAATGCTGGCTCTTTGAGAGCCGAATGTTGTATTCCTATGATGATGATGATAGTGCCCAAGTTTATGAGACAGGGTGACGGTGGCGTAGTTGTTAGTGCGCTCGTCTCTCACTCCAAGCCCGGTTGTTCAAGTCTGCCATGAATTGTCCCAGTCAATCCAGCTGCGAAGAAAACTAAATTGATGACAACTGACAAAACAAACAAGGCAGCTGAAATATGTATCAATGAGAAAAAAACTGGAAGAGGTGGAGAGTTTTGAATATCTTGGATCACTTCTAACTAGTAATGGAGACACAATGAGGAAATTAAAAGGAGGACATCTGTCGCTCTCCAGAAAGTAAAACAACTAAAGAATCTGTGGAGAGGTACAGACAGAACTACAAAAATAAGATTCTTAAGGGCATGCATCTTTCCCATCGCAACATATGCCCGTGAGACCTGGACACTTGATAAAACAGCTGAGAAACACATAAATGCCTTTGAATGTAAGTGCTACAGAAGAGTTTTTCAAATATCATAGACACAAAAAAGAACAAATATATTCATACTACAAGAACTTAATATTGAAGAAGAATGGCTAGTAAAGAGGATTAAACGGAGAAAACTTAAATATTTTGGACACATTAAACGTCATGAGAATTTAGAGAAGACAGTCTTGGAAGGGTACATAATGGGAAAACGAAAGAGAGGGAGACCAAGGCGAAGATGGCTGCAAGACATCGTTGATAATCTGCAAATGGATGCATCAGCAGCAGGCAATCTTGCTCACAACCGAGAGGCCTTCAGGAGTGCTGTTAGGGAGGCAAAGCTCCGCAAGGAACACGCAAATGACTGACTGACTGACTCCAGCTGGAGAAATGGGTACCTAGCCCTTCCTGGAGCTTGGGAAGGAAAGTCGACCAGACTGACCACATCAGCCTCTAGTATGCTCAAAGGTCAAGGAACACACATGACATCTTGGAGCAAGAAATGTCAGTTTAATTTTCCTTAGCTCACGTGACTGATTCATTGCTATGTTAACTTTCCCTAAGTCTTCGTTTCATTTTTCTTTGCGACTTGCTGATACGTTGCTTTATAGGTAGTGGAACCATATGATAAGAGTGAAGTGTGATCAACAGAGAAAAAAAAATTAAGAGAAAACCAGGACGTCGTATGAGTAGCTTTGCAGCTAATGAACGAAAAACGATTTACGGTACTCTTCTTGACCATGAAAAACTTGTAGTAACCCTATCAAAAATGACGGGAGGCTATAATTTTCTTTCCTCCAAAGTAAAATAGATTGACGAGAAAGGGTGAATTATGTAATTGATAACTGTATTAGGTATGAAAGGAAATGGAATTTATTTTCTTTCTGTTGTCTTTGAAAACACTGACTTTTGACGAAATATTGGTAGATTTTGTTTTGTCTTTGAATTTCTTCACAGTTTTTTTTTTCTCTCCTCATTTCTCATCCGATCATCTGCGATTGATATTACTGCACTAGTGGTTCCACAAGCTGAGTGTATCTCATCCACCCCCCTCCACCCACTTCGTCTCGGCGTGATAGGAAGATCGAGAGCGGGGGCGGGGAGGTCAAGAAAGAGGTACAGCAAGAGGCATCGGGGGAAAAAAGTTTTGAGGGCCTCTAGGGATGTAACCTGGATTGCACGAAGGCGTAGACTTCAAAACTTTACGAACCATTGAATTATACTGTTCCAGTTCTTCTATTTTCACTTCGTATTCAAGTCCAACTACAATCTCTGTTACATTCATTTCATTTTCTCAAAATGTTTCATCCACGCTTTCCGCTGCTGGCGAGATTCTTAATCTGCCGTGCGTGGAGCGGTGCTCCTCCCGGCCAGTGAAGAAAGGTGCAAATGGGGTTGCCGCGCAGCACCACTGCGGAAAAGGTGGTAGAAAGGATAAAGCGAAGCAAACAGTCAAATCACGGCGCCTCTGGTCTGGAGGTCGGCCACGTCCTGAGTGCAGTCATATCGGGTGAAATTAATGAGCCGGCATAACCCAGAGGTTAAGACACTGCTGGCGAGACTCTTCGAATGCCGCGCTTGGAGTGAAGCTCCTCCCGGTCAAGGAAGAAAATGCGGAAAGGATTAAAGATTGCTGTGCGGCGCCGATGTGAAAAGGTGAAGGAAAGGATAAAGTGAAGTTTAATCGGTATGTCCAGTGGTATCGCTACGAGAGCTACACATACCACGGCGCCTCTGCTCTAGAGGCCGGCCACGTCCGAAATACACCTACACTGGTGAAATATGCCTAAACCGGCATCCACCAGGGGTGAAACTTGATGGCTAAGCATGTAGAGGTACCTCTGCTCTAGAGATCAGTCACGTCCCAAACACGCCCATACTGGGATAATATGTCTAAACCGGCTCAACCCAGAGGTGGAAGTCACTAGTGGCGAGGATTCGTCCTTCTGGACAAAAGCTCCATCCTGGTCATAATTAGGAAGAGTAGCGGCCACGACCACAAAATGCTGAAGTCAGAGACACTGGACCAGTGCAGTCTAGATAGGCAACCACCTGTCACCCGGCGGGGATGTATGCGTAACTAATCACGCTGAGGTTTTCCGATGAGAAAGTCCAACTCTGGACTGGATGGGCAACCACCTCTCATCCGACGGTGATACCTGGGTATCTCAAAACAAGTCGAGGTTTTTCGGTGAGAAGGTCCAACTCTGGCCTGGGTGGGCTACCGCCTCTCACCCAGCGGGGATATACTGATATCCAAAACACGTCGAGGTCTTCCGGTGAGAAAGTCCAACTCTAGACTAAACTGGTGCAACGAAAACCACGGTG
The DNA here is from genome assembly GCA_009760885.1 of Achatina immaculata. NCBI lineage: Eukaryota > Metazoa > Mollusca > Gastropoda > Stylommatophora > Achatinidae > Lissachatina > Lissachatina immaculata. The sequence goes on along the minus strand of CM019696.1, from coordinate 25,427,771 downwards.
TCACGCAATCCCGCTTCTGAGACCCACCAAGAATACAGGCCCAAGCCCTGAGATATCTGAACCTCTTATGGCCCTCTCGGGGATCACACAGGGGACCACGGGACTTAATGGGGACCACACAGGGGACCACGGGACTTAACGGGGACCACAGAAGCAAATTCAGTAGGATCACAGGGCGGTCTTGGTGGTAGAAGCGAACGAAGAAGAATAGATCCACGCTTTAGGTGAAAAAAAAAACTGAAGTAAGGAAATATCCAGTCATTCATTCTCTACGCTGTTTGTATTTATAATGGTATCAGTTTCCCTTCTTCTCCTGTGCCACTTTGACAGCCGGCTCACAAAATTTTTCTTTCGGGTCCCCCCCCCCCCCGCCTCTCTCACTGGGGAGGTCTAGCGTACTTTGATAAATATTTAGGATATAGAACGAGGCTGTAAATCAGATAACTGGCAGCCATATTTACTCTTGTAGATGTAGTGATAAGTGTTTCCTGCAGCACTCGTGGGTTATGAATTTGTAAACAACAGTAGCGCTATGTAATGTTGCGTTGCAAGTGTTGTCTGTGATTAATTGCTTAGGACAGAATTATACATTTATTTACAGTTGGTATTTTGTAAACAGCATTAAAAGTATTTCAGTCCTATCTATCTATCTATCTATCTATCTGCCTGCCTGCCTGTCTGCCTGTCTGTCTGTCTGTCTGTCTGTCTGTCTGTCTCCCATTTGTATCGTTCGTTCTTTCTTTCATCATCACTTCTGCCCATCATCATCGTGTGCCATGTCAATATGAACAGACACTGATGATGATTTTTTTTCAAAATGTTTTTCGATCAGCTGTGATGATATTTATATCCTACCATTCGTGGTACACTTTGGCTATCTTCTCTCTTGGTCTTCCTCTGCCTCGCTTCTCATTTTTCTTCCCTGCTGTAATAATGTTTTCAAGTCTTTCTCCCCTTCCCCTTATGTATCCAACCATGATTATCGCCCTTATAGTTTGTTTAGTTTCCTTGTTTCAATCGCAAATATCCTTTCTAAAGTATCTAGTGTGCTATTTTAAACGTTGTGCTGTGACGTCATGTCTTTAAATATAATTTCCATTATACAGTACAGTGTGCGTGTATGTATGTGGGAGGGGGTGGGGGGGGGGGAGAACCCCCGAAGCTTGTGTGCAGCAAAATTACCAGAGAGCAGGATAGATAGATTTGTCCTAGAATACTTTATACAGAATAGATAGATTTGTCCTAGAATACTTTATACAGAATAGATAGATTTGTCCTAGAATACTTTATACAGAATAGATAGATTTGTCCTAGAATACTTTATACAGAATAGATAGATTTGTCCTAGAATACTTTATACAGAATAGATAGATTTGTCCTAGAATACTTTATACAGAATAGATAGATTTGTCCTAGAATACTTTATACAGAATAGATAGATTTGTCCTAGAATACTTTATACAGAATAGATAGATTTGTCCTAGAATACCGTATACAGAATAGATAGGTTTGTCCTAGAATACCGTATACAGAATAGATAGGTTTGTCCTAGATTACTTTATACAGAATAGATAGATTTGTCCTAGAATACCTTATACAGAATAGATAGGTTTGTCCTAGAATACTTTATACAGAATAGATAGATTTGTCCTAGAATACCGTATACAGAATAGATAGATTTGTCCTAGAATACCGTATACAGAATAGATAGGTTTGTCCTAGAATACTTTATACAACGAAGTACTAACACGTGGTCCTCTCCTGCTACAGCGTTATGTGGACCGCACACGGCCCTGCGCACCTTCTTGGAAAAAAAAATGATGTGCCATTTAGTACCTACTCAAATATATTTATATTTTTTAAAGCCGACAAGAAAATAAAGTTCAAAAAGTAAAATCCCAGTTTCCATTCACTAAGGTATATCAGGGGCACGGTGTTAGGCCCGTATTTCCCAGCTCTTCAGCACAAAATGGTGCGATGTGGTCAGTATCACGCCTGGTCGCGTTTACCTTCCAAGGAATCTAAAATCTGAAAAACTGGAAAATATAAATAGTGATAAGTATCCCAGATTTGATAACGGGAAAACGTAAATAATGGTAAGTATCCCAGATGTGAGAAACAGGAAAATATAAATAATAACACGTATCTCAAACTTGAGAAAGAGGAAAATATAAATAATAACACGTATCTCAAACTTGATAAACAGGAAAATATAACTAACTGTGAGTATTCCAGATTTGATAAACGGGAAAATATACAGCAGTCCTGCCAGTCTAAAATCGTAGTGAGAGAGACTTCGAATGCAAAATTCTTTCATTTGAAAAGAAAAATAAAAATCCAGGACAAATAGGTGCCCCGAAACCAATATTCGAGACAGTGAATTTTTTCTTTAAAAACCGACACTGTCCTGGAAAACCAGGACCTCTGGCAACCTAGTGACAAGTATCCCAAACCTGAGAACCATGACCTCTGGCAAGCCTAGTGACAAGTATCCCAAACCTGATAACCAGGATCTCTGGCAACCCTAGTGACAAGTATTCCAAACCTGAAAACCATGACCTCTGGCAACCCTTGTGACAAGTATCCCAAACTTGAGAACCAGGATCTCTGGCAACCCTAGTGACAAGTATCCCAAACCTGAAAACCATGACCTCTGGCAACCCTTTGACAAGTATCCCAAACCTGATAACCAGGATCTCTGGCAACCCTAGTGACAAGTATCCCAAACCTGAGAACCAGAACATCTGGCAACTCTAGTGACAAGTATCCTAAACCTGAGAACCAGGATCTCTGGCAAGCCTAGTGACAAGTATCCTAAACCTGAGAACCAGGATCTCTGGCAAGCCTAGTGACAAGTATCCTAAACCTGAGAACCAGGAAAACGTACATAATATGCTTGTTAAAAAAAAAAAACCCAGACAGCAAAAAATAATGGCTTCGGTTTCCAACTAGGCAGCTGCCCAGATGGCACAGAAGAGGGTGAGTTTCTTTGGCATCATTTCTGCTCTCATACTTCTCAGCTTTCCGTTACTAATGATACACAGCTCGCCGTGGTACTCTTGGTAGTGGAGTCTAGCAAGAAGCTGCCTGTGTGGCTCGTTGGCATGGGTTAGGGCTTGTTTAATCCTTCAGAATTTAAATCCTCATGCGGAAGTTATGAGAATATATTGCCAAGATCGTGAGCGACCTTTTTCCTGGCTTTTTTGTTTTTAGCTATTTGCTGTCTCTTATCTTTTGAAATCCTCTCTTAAAAACATTTTGTGACAATCCTCTCTTGCATAAATAACACCCTCGTACGTACCTCGTCTTTCATCCCAATCCCCCACGTACCCCTGCTTAGAGCCAACGAGGAAGAGAGAACAAAAGCCAGCCCATTAATTACCGTTGTTTAAGCCTACAGGGACGTCCGCGTTAATTTGGCCATGTAACAGTAACACAGGGTGGGCTACAGCGTGTACCAGACGCGGGGAGAAGTGTTCCCTGTGTGTGTGTGTGTGTGTGTTGGGTAAGTTGGGTTTTGACACGTTGCATGGCTAATGCGACCGTCGCGGCTTAGCGGGTTTTGTGGAGTATTCTTTGGCAGGTCGTACCAATGTTTCTCTGGTAGTCAACGATTTCCTTGATACATATGGTAAGTAAAAAAAAAAAAACAGAGAGAAATAATGCGGACTTGTCCTGGTACTGGTTGTATCAGCAGTTCTATACCAGGTATGTATATATCGTAGCTGTTTGTGGGAGTTTGTTCGAAGGGTCTCTTTACTGATTAGCTTGTCTCAGGCTTGATTATACCAATATTTGATTACCGTGATGGGCCATTGTTACAACACACAGTATATGTACTTTAAGACAGTCTCTACGCGAGCTTGCGTCTGGTCGTCTCCAGTTTCTAGGAAAGCTCGTTGTGATAATCACAACAGATTTCGTGAACTTACAAGCGGCAGCTTACGGTAGCGTCCGAAACAGCTTATATCTGACGTCAGTGATACATCACTGGTACATCAGCTGTCATTGATACGTCAGTGATACATCAGCTGTCATTGATATGTCAGTGATATATCACTGATTTATCAGCTGTCACTGATACATCAGCGATTCATCACTGATACTGATAGTTCACTGATATATCAATGCAGTTAGACAGGGTTGGAGAACGATACAGACTAAATGAATTGTTATATATGTCTTTGCACGGGGCAACTGCAACAGAAGCGCCAGTTTGTGAAGAAATAAGGGCAAACCTGTCGCTCTTTCTCTCTCACTTTTTCTATTTCTCGCTCTCTCTCTCTCCTTTCTCTCTCTCTCTCTCTCCTTTCTTTCTCTCTCTCTCTCTCTGTCTCTCAGAATATCAGAGCCTGTATGTCCAGTTCTTCACTCTGTGAGAGCACAGTTCTGTCTCACTGTTACTCACACACTCACTGTCACATATAGAGACGCGCATAGCACTGAGACACGAACCTGCTGCGCCACTCATCATTGCTTTCCAACTCTAATCGCTGCGCCCCACCGCCCGTCCTTCTGTCCTCTTAAAACCACCGTGATGAATTTTATTTTTCCTTCAGAAAAAAAGCTTGTCTTGTTTTGGATGCTTTTGCCGTCATTTTTGTGACTTCTATAAATAACACAGCAATAGCAATGGCCAGTATATACACGAGATATTACTTTGAAAGTATTCAAATTATAATCTAGCTCCAAATGTCTTTTATTGTATGAAACTATACGATACTGAGTAAAAAAGTAACCATAATTTTTTTTCAATTAACAGAAAATATACAAATACGGTTGAAAACTATTCATTACTTTTCAACATAGCCCACATCACCTTCAGTGTAGGTCTGCCATTGCTTCACTAATGCCTGGATTCACCAAGAGAACCAAAAAAAAAAAAATCCTCTGACCCTGTAGCCAGCTGTGCACGGCCTCTTTAATCTCTTCATCAGTATTGAACTGTTTCCCATCTAGCGCCTCCTTGAGGGGTCCAGACACATGATAATCAGACGGTGCGAGGTCGAGTGAATATTCGGGATGTAGAAGACACTCATAATGCAGATTCATAATTTGTTAGGCTGTTGCATGACCTGTGTGAAGTCCTGCATGACCATGCAGTAACAACACACCAGAACTGAGCGAACCGCGACGTTTTTTACCTGATTTCGGGTTTAAAGTGGTTCTCAAGCAGATTACAGTACGCTTCGCTATCGCTAGTGTTTCCTCTGGACATGTAACACTCCAAGGTTGGGCCTGAAGAGCCTGAACATCAATTTTCTGGCCGACTGAGATGTACGGAGCTTGTGTGGGTTTCGGTGAGGAAGAATGTCACCACTCCTTGCCTGGTCTCTGCCTGGAAGTTGGACCCAGCTTTCATCTCCAGTGACTAAACGTTGTAGAAAGCCGCCTCCTTAAAAAAAAAAAAAACGTGACGAAAGAGTTTTGCAAACATCCCCACGATATTCTTTCACATCGGAAGTGACGATATCCTCACCTATTAGTGGTAATAGTTTCACTTACCTGTTGACACACGGTAAGGCGAAATTTTCAGCAGCACACCTGACTGCCTGTCCTTCGTATGTCTCCCTTTAAAAAAAAATGCAGATATTAAGATGGCTTGGAATAAATAAGAGCCGTATATGAAACAAATATTATACGGCGGCCTTGAACAAGGAGCAAGGTCAGGATATTACCTGTAAGATCTATGCCAGTCTAGGTTCATGTCTTGCGTGTACAGCTAGGGGTGTATGACATGCCAAGGCGATTCTAGTGTGCTTTCAGTCGCCAGTGTCCCTCCTGAAGATGGTAGTTCGCTCTTGACGTGGCAGTTGCGGCATCTGATGGCCAGGTGGTGGCTTGCACTAGTCGGTCCACAGCTTCATGTACTGATGTTTCATTACTGTTTGACTTCGCTGTTTGAGAGAGGGGCCATCTTTTTAAGATGAAAAGAAGTAATATTATAGCAATGGTCAAGAAGGTGAGGATGGATATAGTAACCATAACCGACCAAGACCCTGCCCCATCTCTCCGTTGGTACCCCCCCCCCCCCCGAGTAACAAGCTTAGCCTGGTTAACGAGGCAGAGATGAGGATAGTCCTCGAGGCCGTAGAGGAACACTGAACCCTTTCTCTGCTCTTTTAGCTCCGTTCGGGATCTGCAAAAATAGCCCCAGTAGCCCACTCCCCATCCGGCATGTTACGTGTTCTTCAACACCTTCACTGCATCGGCTACTTCTTCTTCTTCTTCTTCTTCGTTCACTTCTACCACCAAAAACCGCACTGTGAACCTACTGAATTCACGCATGTGGTCCTCGTTAGGTCCCGTGGTCCCCTGTGTGGTCCAAAATAGACCACACGAGTTCCACGAAAGGACCACAAGGGGTTCAGAGTATCACAGTGCTTTAGCCTGTATTCTTGGTGGGTCTTGGAAGCGGGATTGCGTGACACCGTGGTTTTCATTGCACCAGTTTGGTCTAGGGTTGGACTTTCTCACCGGAAGACCTCGACGTGTTTGGAATATCAGTATATCCCCGCTGGGTGAGAGGCGTTAGCCCACCCAGGCCAGAGTTGGACTTTCTCACCGGAAAACCTCGACGTGTTTTGAGATACCCGTGTATCACCGCCGGGTGAGAGGTGGTTGCCCATCCAGTCCAGGGTTGGACTTTCTCACCGGAAAACCTCAGCGTGATTAGGATACGCAGACATCCCCGCCGGGTGAGAGGTGGTTGCCTATCTAGACTTCCCTGGTCCAGTGTCTCCGACTTCAGCATTTTGCGGTCGTGGCCGCTACCCTTCCTAGTTGTGACCAGGATGGAGCTTTTGTCCAGGAGGACGAATCCTCGCCACTAGTGACTTCTACCCCTGGGTTGAGCCGGTTTAGGCATTATCCCAGTATGGGCGTGTTTGGGACGGGACCGACCTCTAGGGCAGAGGTACTGTGACATGCATAGCCTTCAAGATTCACCCCTGGTATGAGCCGGTTTAGGCAAAATTAACCAGTATGGGTGTTTATCAGGCGTTACCGACCTCTAGAGCGGAGGTGGCATGACATGTCTAGCCATCGAGTTCCACCTCTGGTGTGTGCCGGTTTAGGCATATTTCACCAGTGTAGGTGTATTTCGGACGTAGGCGGCCTCTAGAGCAGAGGTGCCGTGGTATAGCTCTCGTAGCGATATTACTGGACATAGACTTCACTTTCCACCACCTTTTCCCATCGGCGCCGCACAGCAACCTTTATTTCCGCATTTACTTCCTTAACCGGGAGGAGCTTCACTCCACGCGCGGCATTTGAAAAGTCAAGCCAGCAGTGACTTAACCTCTGGGACAAGCCGGTTCATGCATTTCACCCGATATGACTGCACTCAGGACGTGGCCGACCTCCAGACCAGAGGTGCCGTGATTTGACTGTTTGCTTCTCTTTATTCTTTCAACCACCTTTTCCGCAGTGATGCTGCGCGGCAACCTCATTTGCAAATTTCTTCATTGGCCGGGAAGAGCACCGCTCCACGCACGGCAGCTGAAGATCTCGCCAACAGCGGCAGATGAGCTACCAAACGTGACACTCATCTACCCTAAGTAACTGGTTTTCAGGCCCCAGATATTCGCCCTCGCCCCTTCTCCTGTCAGTTTAAACAGTTCTGCCACGGGAAGGCCAGGAGCTGGACTTGACTGCCAGAGGCTGTTTGTGGCGCGTTTGCAGTCCTTAGAACCTGCATCGGCTACAAAGGACATTATGCTGCCGGCACATGTATTACTCTTTATTATGTTTATTACACTCTAGCACATGTATTATACTCTGGCACGTGTATTACACTCGGGCACGTGTATTATGCTCTGGCACGTGTATTACACTTTGGCACGTATATTAATCTCTATCACGTGTATTACACTCTGGCACGTGTATTACACTCTGGCACGTGTAGTAATCTCTATCACGTTTATTACACTCTGGCACGTGTATTAATCTCTATCACGTTTATTACACTCTGGCACATGTATTAATCTCTATCACGTTTATTACACTCTGGCACGTGTATTAATCTCTATCACGTGTATTATGCTCTAGCACGTGTATTAATCTCTATCACGTTTATTACACTCTGGCACATGTATTAATCTCTATCACGTGTATTACACTCTGGCACGTGTATTACACTATGACACATGTATTACACTCTGGCATGTGTATTACACTCTGGCACGTTTATTACACTCTGGGACATGCTTTACACTCTGGGACATGTTTTACACTCTAGCACATATTTTACACTCTGGCATATGTTTTACACTCTGTGACTGGCGAAGTGATTAGTGCACTGGTCTCTCATGGCGAAGGTCGGGGGTTCGAATCCAGCCGGAGGCACCCCAGTCACCCAGCTGTAGAAATGGGTACCCGGCTTCTTCTGGAGTTGGGGAAGGAAAGGCGACCAGGCGTGATACTGACCATATCACCCTCCATTGTGCTGACAGGTCAAGGAAAATATGGACACTAACACCATATCCCTATGTGCCTCTAAGGCATGACAGGGTTACCTTTACCTTTGCCTTTACATGTATTACACTCTGACACCTGTTTCTATGGCACATACATAGGAGGAGGAACCAACTGCTACACCACTGTTACTGCAACATACAACGCGCACAATCTGTATGTAATATGTAAATGAGTCGTACATAAATATTCATGTAGTCGGTTTATGAGCAAATATTCTGGCGTGTTCTTGTCCAGTGACTACAACATGCCGCTCTTGCAAGGTTTAGCGTGAACTGTTCTCTCCGCTTTGTTATTCATCATCATCATCATGTGGCGCAGCTGTCGGGGTTAAGAAATGTTGTAGCGGACGTGATGATGCTCATACACTGCTGCTGTTAATGATCCCGCCTCGGTACACGAGGATGTTAAAAAAAAAATGTATTGTCCGGTTCTAGGAATTCTCTTGTTGTTTGTACAGTAAACACATAGTGGAAATTTGGAGACTAACGATGTGTAGGAACATTAATTAAGGTCATATCCTAGAACAACGCTCGAACATTCTTCCCATTATGATGTGTATATGGGTGTATTATATGTGTGTATTATATGTGTGTATTATATGTGTGTATTATATGTGTGTATTGAATGTGTGTATTGTATGTGTGTATTATATGTGTGTATTATATGTGTATATTATATGTGTGTATTGTATGTGTGTATTATATGTGTGTATTGTATGTGTGTATTATATGTGTGTATTGTATGTGTGTATTGTATGTGTGTATTGTATGTGTGTATTATATGTGTGTATTGTATGTGTGTATTGTATGTGTGTATTATATGTGTGTATTATATGTGTGTATTGTATGTGTGTATTATATGTGTGTATTGTATGTGTGTATTATATGTGTGTATTGTATGTGTATTATATGTGCATTTGAGAGGCTAACAGGTTTACAAATTCGTCTGTTGCGCGGGATGGGGGAGGGAGGCCCTTGTTTAAGTCCGGCTGGAGACGCCCTAGCCACGCAGCTGTAGAAATGGGTTCCAGCCTCCTTTCTGGAGCTGTGGAAGGAGAAGTGTTAACTAGACTGATTAGAAGCTCCAAGGAGAAAAAAAAGAAGAGGGTCTTGTTCTGCTATGGTTTGTCACGCTAGTACAGTCATGTTCACACCTTAAAATAGAGCCGGATGGTGAGTTTTCCCCTGTGCTTTATATACCTCGGTGTGATTTAAACAAGAAACATTTTGTAAACAGACATTAACTCTTATACCACAGTGAGCCATTTAAAGGGATTAAAAACAAAAAAAACTTCAGTCGCATGGTTTTGTTCCATCGTTGGGAGATTATAATTTTAAACTGTCACTAATGCTAAGTAACTGTCGAGTCCTCGTCGAGGAAGAGGGCAAGAGAGAAGCAGGGGGCTGCTGGTTTAGGCGAGGTATGGTGTGGGTTTATCCGAGGAGGCCGATACAGTAGCCAAGAAGACCAGCCCGGATCACCATGAAAACGGATAGCAGTAGGGGCTCTGTTGAAGCTGCGACAGACCTAGCAAGCCGACGGTGGTTTTTCTCTTGCTACACACTTGAGAAAGGCGATAAAATGGACTGACTTAAACGTAAAGAGATACAGGACATAGATCGAAAGGAAGACCCCCCCCCCCAAAAAAAAAAAATAGGTGGAGTTATAGAAACATTCAGGAATTACTACATGAACATCACTGAGTCCACTCTTTTGGCCTAAAAACATCTCCCCTCGAGACCTCACGGTCCAAGAGGAAGGATAAAGTAAAATTAAAGTAAATAAGCGAATGCTAAAAATAGACATTGTGTCATTCCGCAGTAAAACATAACCACGCTCATGGTGGTACAAGAGTTAATATCTCTTTACAAAATAAACCACACTGAGGTATATAAAGCACATAGAAAAACTCACCATCCGGTTCTATTGTAAGGAGCGAAGATGACTGTACTAGCGTGACAAATCAGAGCAGAACAAGACCCTCTTCTCCTTTTATCCTTGGAGCTTCTAATCAGTCTAGTTAACACTTTCACAGCTCAGAAAGGAGACTGGAACCAATTTCTACAACTGCGTGACTAGGGAGTCTCCAGCCAGACTTGAGCCAAGGCCCCCCCCCACCCCCACCCCCACCCATGCGGGAGAGACGGCTACATTAACTAGCAGGCTTGTCATGTGTATTGTTTGGTAGTCTGAGAGTTAGCTTATGTCACGTGTTTTGTTTGGTAGTCTGAGAGTTAACTTACGCCATGTGCTTTGTTTGGTAGTCTGAGAGTTAACTTATGTCGTGTGTTTTGTTTGGTAGTCTGAGAGATAGCTTATGTCATGTGTTTTGTTTGGTAGTCTGAGAGTTAGCTTATGTCATGTGTTTTGTTTGGTAGTCTGAGAGTTAGCTTATGTCACGTGTATTGTTTGGTAGTCTGAGAGTTAGTTTATTTCACGTGTTTTGTTTGGTAGACTGAGAGTTAACTTCTGTCATGTGTTTTGTTTGGTAGTCTGAGAGTTAACTTATGTCATATGTTTTGTTTGGTAGTCTGAGAGGTAATTTACGTCATGTGTTTTGTTTGGTAGTCTGAGAATTAGGTTATGTCATGTGTTTTGTTTGGTAGTCTGAGAGTTAACTTATGTCATTTGCGTTGTTTGTTAGTGGGAGAGTTAACTTATGTCATTTATGTTGTTTGGTAGTCTGAGAGTTAACTTATGTCATTTATGTTATTTGGTAGTCAGAGAGTTAACTTATGTCATTTATGTTATTTGGTAGTCTGAGAGTTAACTTATGTCATTTATGTTATTTGGTAGTCGGAGAGTTAACTTATGCCATTTATGTTGTTTGATAGCCTGAAAGTTAACTTATGTCATTTATGTTGTTTGGTAGTCTGAGAGTTAACTTATGTCATTTATGTTGTTTGGTAGTCTGAGAGTTAACTTATGTCATTTATGTTGTTTGGTAGTCTGAGAGTTAACTTATGTCATTTATGTTGTTTGGTAGTCTGAGAGTTAACTTATGTCATTTATGTTGTTTGGTAGTCGGAGAGGTAACTTATGTCATTTGTATTGTTTGGTAGTTGGAGAGTTAATTTTGGTACACAAATCAACCCCGGTACGTGGGAAGTAAATAAACAGAACACGTGAGAAGATACGCATCATGTGACCACTTGATGGCGCTCACTTTTCGACGTGTCAGGGGAGCGCTTTAATTAACGTGGCCGCGGCCCCAGGTTCTGAGACCCTCTTGTCGTCGGCCCTTGACTGCGAGAGCTGTGGGAACGGTTACGCTGTTGGTACATGTTACTTCCGTTACAGAGACACAAGCAGCAAAAGCCAAACTTTGAAGTGTATGCATTCCGCACCCTAACTTATTTAACCACTTGATGTTTATACATTTTCCTGCTCGCTTTATATACATATATATATATATATATATATGGTTGACGTGGTCTGTACTCCTCTTTTGTTCTGGTGCCATTCCTTGCAACAGGCATAAAAAGTTGTTTTTTTTTGGGGGGGGGGGGTGGGGGTGGTGGGGATCATCTTCAGAGTTTGTAAAATCACATTAACGATATTATCAGACATGTATAATAATAATAATAATAATAATAATAATAATAGGTCAGGTATAATTTGAAGTTATCTAATGATTCAAGTTGGAGTTGTCGTTTTTATGTAAACAAAAAAAAGTCAACAACAACAACAAAAGTAACAACTGTTTTGAAATATAACAAATACAGTCAATATTTGAGCAGAACTCCTTCATCATGTACAGCATTAATGTTTAATTTCTTTCTCATCTGATCACACTACCTTTCGTCAGTCTGTTCTACTGAACCTTCACTTGATAAGAGGGTTTTTTTTTTAATCACAGTCATCTTGGGTGAAGAAGCTGTCCGATGTGGCAGTCAGCCATCTTTAGCTGACATCCTAGCGTCAGGTCTGGCGAACCATGGCTGATCAAGACCCCGTTCCTCCTCTCTGTTGCCCCAGTAGCATGGTTAGCCTGGCTAACGGGATAGGGATCACCGTAGTTCCCATGGTGGTGGAGTCTTCTGAAGAAGCACTGCACACTCCCTCCCTGCTCTTTAGCTGTTATCAGGGACAATGTTCCTTCTAAGGGTGTGCGGTCTGTGAACAGAATGTTCAGCTCGTGTGCAAAATAATATTGTGTGTGCAAATGTGCGTAGTAACAATGTATATATGTATATATTCTGTAGATTTAATAACAGGACAGACCTGCTGTACTTTTCAGCAGTGGAAATTCATCTTCCCGTTTATTTTATTACTCTCTAGTTTCTGTGTGCCCACATGCCTCGTCACGACTCTGCTACGGCGCTACCGAAACCACGCGATAAAAGACCAGTTGAAACATCCGATCCGAAAGTCATATCTCAACAAGAAAGAGAAACAGTAAAGGAAAAACATGCACCATCATTGTATTTTTCTTGGTCGTAATTATAGCACGGAGTAGCATCTGGAAGTTGGAAAATAAAAGTAGCAGTCTTTTGCGCGCCTCCAAATATTTTGTGCGCGGTCGCGCATCTTAGAGGAAACAGTGACCAGGGGCTGAAGAAAAAGAAGTCGTCGTAACCGACTTTCATATCTTAACCGCATCGGCTGCAAAGAACACCAACTCGCAGTTCAATTGAGATAGAAGAAGAAGAAGAAGAAGAAGGTCATTATTATACAGCCATCATGCCACTCATTCATACAGAACAGTACATTAAAACATTAAGTTGTTCGAGCAGAGGGCAGAGGGTATGACGGACCAGGTGAACGATAATTAACTTAATGAAGTTAGAAGGTTTAAACTTGGCGAAGCGAAGAACATTAACTTCAAAGGTCACTGACCTTAAATTGATCATTTTAAGATATTTTAACCCGACCAGGGCGGAGATATTAACGTGATATACGTCTGCAGTATACATTTCATCAGTTTGGAAGATATTCTTCTTCAGCGTTCTCCCTCAAAAGAGCCTTGGTTGAGCTGTGAAGCAGTTGCGCGCCTTTCGACCCAGCACATCTAACTTCGGCTCGGGGTGTTTTTAGTACCGGGTTCGTCCTCCTATATCGATCACTGTTCACTTGGCCTAATCTACTTTCTGGTTTCCAGGGGCACCAGTAGGAGGTAGAATAGAGTCTTGGCCAGCTATAGTTCGCCAACCTTGACACAAGCAGTCGACTATGGGCCACTGACGTCTAATTCAGAATTAGTTCTTCGTCCTCGTTTATCCGTTTAGAAGATATAAACTTGGCAAAGAGAAGATATAAACTTGGCAAAAAGAAGATATAAACTTGGCAAAGAGAAGATATAAACTTGGCAAAGTGAAATTTAACTAATATATTCAGGATAATAGCTTGATCATGAGGGAAAAACGGTGGAGAAAGGTAGGATGTAATACTCTCTTGCGAAGGTGTTCTGAGACATACTCCTATTTTGACTCGAACAAATATTCCATGTTAAAAAAAAAAAAAACAAACGAAAAGGTTTTATTTGTGAGCACTCGTCAGTCGCAAGCACGGGAGAGAAGCTGTCTGTGCTAGCGTGATGGCACACTTGTCAAGGCTAGCGAACCGTGGGTGGTCAAGACCCTCCTCCGCCTTTCTGCAGGTGCTTCCAGTAGCAGGCCAGGCCTGGCCACCGAAGCGGGGATCGCTATAGTCTACATGTCCGGGGGAGGGGTGGTGGAGTATGTCAAGAAGATTTGCAACTTTTTCCTCCTTTTTTTTTAGTTCCATCCCAGGTCTCCATGTTAGCTGTCATAACCCACTCCCCATCCGACATGATGCTTGTGTCTTCAATATCCTCATCGCATCGGCTGTAAAGAACATCCTGCGAGCGTTTCGAAGGGAAACAAAAGAAGAAGTTCCGATCACTGGAACCTTTTGGATCCAAATTCTTCTGCGCATTAATCTCTTGTGCTGCGCCTCCAGCGCTCTATTACAACCAGTTCGCAGATCTTTGATCCACGTGGCGGCCTCCATATTTGTTCACACCAAAGTCTCCTTTCATCTTGCTGCCCTTGTTTATTTCTGTGTGTTACAATGCTGGCACTGTTTCAGCAACTTGGATGTTGCATTTAATTCGCTTGTCACCACTTGTTTCCAAAAAATTGTATACTGCATTTATTTCGCTTGTTGCCATTTGTTTCAACAAGGTTTATGTTGCATTTATTTCACTCGTTGCCACTTGTTTCAACAAGGTTGAATGTTGCATCTATTTCGCTTGTTATAATTTCTTTCAAGAACGCTTATGTTGCGTTTATTTCGCTTGTTGTCACTTCTTTCAAGAACGCTTATGTTGCATTTATTTCGCTTTTGTTGCCATGTGTTTCAACAAGGTTGAATGTTGCATTTATTTTGCTTTTGCTATCACTTGTTTCAACAAGGTTATATGTTGCATTTATTTCGCTTTTTACCACGTCTGCGTTGTCGTAAAACATGTTATTTGTGTCATTCTTGTTTCTTAAGAGTATCTGTCCTGTATGATAAAAATAAACCACCTATCCTGTACATAAACTGTTTTCTTTTCTCCAGAAACAGATTGAAACAGAGATAGAGAAAGAGGCAGAGAAAAAGTGTTAGAGAAAAAGTGAGAGAGAGAAAGAGAGAGAATCAAAGAGAGAGAGAGAGAGAATCAAAGAGAGAAAGAATCAAAGAAAGAAAGAGGGAGAATGAGAATGAAAGAGAGAGAGCCACAAGAGAGAGAATCGCAGAGAGAAAGTGAGCCAAGAGAAGAAGAGACTTAAATAGAGACAGAGAAACAGACGGGATGAGAACACAGAGAGAGAGAGAGAGAGTAATAGAGAGACAGAGAATCAAAGAGAGAGAGAGAGAGTCTTCTTCTTCTTCTTCTTCCTTCGCATTGTCTGTCTATACCTGCAGTCCTGTTTCTTGGATAAATTTCATTGTTTTTTTGTAATTCCTGTATGAGAGAGAGAGTAATAGAGAGACAGAGAATCAAAGAGAGAAAGAGAGAAAATCACAGAGAGAGAGAATCAAAGAGAGAAAGTGAGCCAAGAGAAGAAGAGACTTAAATAGAGACAGAGAAACAGACGGAATGAGAACAGAGAGAGAGAGAGTGTGTGTGTGTGTGTAATAGAGAGACAGAGAAAGAGAGAGAAAGTAATAGAGATAGAGAGAGACAGAGTCAGAGAAAGAGACAGAAAAAGAAACAGACAGACAAACACACACACACACACAGAATCAAAGAGAAATATAAGATTATCTGTTATTTAAGCAGCAAACCCCTAGTAAGACAGAGCTTAATATTGAAGAAGGCTGGCTAGTGAAGAGGATTAAAGAGAGAAAACTTAAATATTTTGGACACATTAAACATCATGATAATTTAGAGAAGACCGTATTGGAAGGATACATAATGGGAAAAAGAAAGAGAGGAAGACCAAAACGAAGATGGCTGCAAGACATTGTTGACGATCTGCAAATGGATGCAGCAGCAGCAGCAGGCCATCTTGCTCACAACCGAGAGGCCTACAGGGGTGCTGTTAGGGAAGAAAAGTTCCGCAAGGGACATGCAAATGAATGAATGAATGAATGGATGAGCCCTAGTATAATATTGGATATGTGTTATGTACTTTAGGTTAGCGCTATTATAAAACTGGATATCTTGTATATAACATAATACAGCATTAGTATAAAATTGGTATAAAGTAGCATAGCACTACTATAAAATTTGATATATGTTGTATAGAGAATTTCTATAAAATATTGGATATCTGTGGTGCAATCTTTCTATCTCCCTCTAGTCTCTCTGTGTCTCTGTCTCTATCT
This sequence comes from Achatina immaculata, assembly GCA_009760885.1. Lineage (NCBI taxonomy): Eukaryota > Metazoa > Mollusca > Gastropoda > Stylommatophora > Achatinidae > Lissachatina > Lissachatina immaculata. Next base: position 25,411,514 of record CM019696.1, on the reverse strand, counting down.
CTTTCCATCTATGATTTTCTCTGTCGCCTTCTATCTCTGATTTCTTTCTGTTCTCTATCTCTCTCTGTCTGTCTCCCTCCCTCTCTCTCTCTTGTTTCCTATCTCTGAGTCTGCCTGTCTCTGTCTCCCTCTCTCTCTTGTTTCCTATCTCTGAGTCTCTCTGTCTCTCTTGTCTCATATCTCTGAGTCTGCATGTCTCTGCCTTCCTCTATCTCTGAATGTCTATGGCTTCCTCTGTCTCTGAGTCTCTCTGTCTATTCTCATACTCTTAGTCTCTCTGTCATACAGGCTGCTGTGAAGCAGGTAGTAGTGGAGCTTGCAGCAGCTTGTTTCATCTCTGGTCCTCCAGGAGATTTTTTTGTTAAAGTTCCAGATCTGGGAATATAATAACTCGTTTTCCTTTCTTTTTTCTTCATTCATAATTCCTCTCTGTGGTACCCCCAGTAACAGGCCTAGCATGGCTAACAGGGCAGGGATCGCCATAGTCCCCATGGTGGTGGATTCTGCTACAGAAACATTGCACACCCCCTGCTTTTTAGCTGTATCCCGGTACTGAAAAAATAGCTGCCATAACCCGCTCCCACGCCGATACAATGCTGTGCCACGACATCTCTACGGCATCGGCTGCAAAGAACACAAGCTCGCAGTTGCAGGGAGTTCGTACAAGTACTCTCAAAGACAGAGATAGATGGGAAGTTTAGTGGGAATAACATCCCTTGATGAGGTTGAAAAGCTCGCGGAAAACAGGAAATCTTGGCAAAGTACCATGCGAGCCCTATGCGACGTTTAACGGCACGGGAAGGATGTAAGATGTAAGATAAAACACAAGTTTCACCTATTCACAGTTACTCGAGCTGAGATCAACACGCCACTAGCAGCAACAAAGACTACATTATAAACAACGAAAACTACGTCCTGTTTCAGAAAAGGCGAAGAAAGAATCAAATGAAAACCCTTTTGTCTACTTGTGACATGCGCAGACGGTAACTTTACAGTGAGTAATGGCTACCGAGAAGGAGCTTCGTACCAACCGTCCATGAGAATATCCGTCACTTGGGGAATACTTTCTACCCTCGCAGCATACCAAACTCATGAGAGCACACGAAATAGGAAGTGGACCACTTACCATGGCCCAAGACGCACTTGTATCAGCTTTCGCGACACCCAACACTCAACAGGAAGTGGCATCTTACAGCGTCAAGATGGCCAATCTTGATCAAGAATCAGGTCTTTAAATCCAACCAGGCAAGCAGGGTGGTGCGGACCAAGAAAGTTATCACGATAAAATTTGTTGCTATGTACTTAACACTGTCCACTTAGCTGGCCAGCATTTTTCATGTGGAATTCTTTGATAGTCCAGACTAGTTTCTCGCATGTAAACTTTTCTGGCAATTTACGAACTTTCATTTATCGCTTCTTCTTTCTCTATGACGTAAGTGTGGATAACATGTTGACCTGAGAATTCAGGATACTGCGTAACTCTTTGGGTTGTCCAGTTTCATATGCTGCCATAGTAACAGTGCAGTTTTCCCTCGAAGATATGCAAAGTCTGTACTAGAATCTGATGATAGTTTGGAATCACAAAATCACTCAGCTCTTTTTCCTTTGTTTGTACGTTCCCGCTAACCCTCCTGTCAATCCTGTTTTATGTGTGGGCGTGAGTGCGTGAAAGAGGGAGAGAGACAGACAGACAGAAAGAGACAGATGGAAAGAATAATAATATTTTAAAGAGACAGACTAATAAAGGGAGTAATAATACATAGAGAGAAATAGACAGAGAGGATACAAAGAGACAGAGATAGAGAGACGGGGAGAAAGAAACAGATATACAGAGAGAAAGAGAGAAAGTGACAGAGAGAGAGAGAAAAAGCGATAGAGAAGCAGAGAGAAAGAAACAGAAAGAAAGATGCAGAGAAAGAAAGAGTCATAGAGAGCGACACTGAGAGAGAAAGAAAGAGACGAAGTGAGACAGGGAGAGAGAAATAAACAAAGATAGACAGGCAGAGAAAGAGACAGAGAGAAGGAGAGAGACACCAAGAGAGAAAGATAGAGAGAGAGAGAGAGAGTAAGTGACAGAGAGAAAAGGAGACAGTGAAACAAAGAAAGAAAGAGACAGAGAGATATATGCAGAGAGAAACTGACACAGATAGAAAGTGGCAGAGAGAGAGAGAGAGAGAGAGAGGACAGAGAGAGAAAGGGGGCCAAGAGAGGATGACAGAAAGAAAGAAACGGAGGGAGAGCAGAGAGTCGGAGAAGTAGACACAGAAAGACAGACAGAGAGACAGAGGGAGAAAGAGAGAGAGAGAGGGATTAAAAAAAGACCCAGAGATGGAGAAAAAGAGAGAGGGAGGGAGAGAAAGACTCAGAGATAGAGAGAGAAAGAGAGATTGATTGTTGATTGATTGATTGATCTTTATTTCAAAAGGGTTAAGAATTGGGCACGCAGGCCCGTCTGACATTCTGCCCTTTATCATACAACTTACACTCTGTTCTAGAATTCTACAAATTTGCTCCTCATATAATAAACATATTTAACATTAAAGTAACTACATACACATAAAAATGACTAACTGCATACACATATAAATGACTAACTCATTCAGTCAGTCATTTGCATATCCCTTTGCGAATCTTTGCCTCCCTAACAGCTATTCTGTAGGCCTCTCGGTTGTAAACAAGATGGGCTGCAGCTGATGCATCCATTTGCAGGTTATCAACGATGTCTTGCAGACATCTTCGCCTTGGTCTTCCTCTCTTCCTTTTTTCCGTTATGTACCCTTCCCAGACGGTTTTCTTCTTCTTCTTCTTCTACTTCTTCGTTCGAGGTTGTTGGTCACATCATATCTTTATCCCTGTTGACACGGCAAAGCCCGCAGTCCTCTCCAGGTCCTGATAGGAGCCCCAAAGCTTTTGGTCTTCTCCAAATTCTAATGACGCGTAATGTGTCCAAAATATATAAGTTTTCTCTGTTTAATCCTCTTTACTAGCCAGCCTTCTTCAATATTAAGTTCTTGTAGTATGGATATATTTGTTCTTTTCTGTGTCTATGATATCTGAAGAACTCTTTTGTAGCATTTACATTCAAAGGCATTTATGTGTTTCTCTGCTGTTTTGTTAAGTGTCCAGGTCTCACAGGCATATGTTGCGATGGGAAAGATGCGTGCCCTTAAAAATCTTAATTTTGTAGTTCTGTCTGTTCCTCTCCACAGATTCTTTAGTTGTTTTACTTTCTGAAGAGAGATAGATGTCCTCCTTTTAATTTCCCTCATTGTATCTCTATTACTAGTTAGTAGTGATCCAAGATATTCAAAACTCTCCACCTCTTCCAATTTTTTCTCATTGATATATACTTCAGCTGCCTTGTTTGTCACGTGTCATCAATTTAGTTTTCTTCGCTTTAAGATAGAGGTTTTGCTCTTCACTATTCTTACGGACAGACATAATTAGTTTTTTCCATTCCTTTTTTGTGTTGTGGACAGTAACACTGTGTCATCAGCATATCTAATCTCTGGTATTTCATAACCTCCAATTGTTATGGCATCGTAATATTCTTTGTCTACATCTTTTCTAACATTCCTCATTATATTTTCAGTATACAAGTTAAATAAGTAAGGTGACAATATGCATCCCTGACAGACCCCGTGTTTTATGTCAAACCAAGTTGTTTTATCATTTATTCTCACTGTTGCCTGGTGGTCTAGATACAGCAGTGATGTTAATTATGTCACATGTGGTGGAAATCCCATTTCCCCCATTATTTCCCAGAGTTTCTGGTGGTGTACACACAATCAAATGCCTTTGAATAGATATAAGAGATAAATATGGATTCACATTAAATTCTCTGCATTTCTCTATTATTTATCTTATATTGAATATATGATCTCTTGACCTCTTCCTTGTCTAAAACCAGCTTGGACCATGTTGAGTTCTATGAAATGATAATTAAATTTAATTTAATCTCTTATAATAAATTATATCTTTTATATGTTAATATGTATCTTAAATCTCTTATATGATAATTAAAACAGCCACTTACATGACTAACTACATACACATATAAATGACTAAATACATACACATATAAATGACTAACTACATACACATATAAATAATTAACTACACACATGTATAAATGACTATGTACTAAACAAAAATTTCAATACTATTCAGAATAAACAAGTAACTGAATTTAGTGTCTATAAGGTAAAGGTAGAGGATTAAACACGAAAAACTTCAATATTTTGGACTCATTAAACGTCGCGATAATTTAGAGAAGACTGTCTTGGAAGGGTACCTAATGGGAAAAAGAAAGAGAGGAAGACCAAGGCGAGGATGGCTGCAAGAGGTAGTTGATGATCTGGGAATGGATGCATCAGCAGTAGCCCATCTTGCTTACAACCGAGGGGCCTACAGGAGAGCTCTTAGGGAGGCAAAGTTCCGCAAGGGACATGCAAATGACTGACCAACTCTAGGTAAAAGTAAATTCTCCTTTTCCATGCTATTAAGGCATATTTGGGAATACGGTGTTAGGTCCGTATTTTCCATGACCTTCGGCACATGAAAGTCTGATGTGGTCAGTATCAGGCCTTGCCGCTTTACCTTCCCAGACTTCTCTGGTATCCATTTTTAGAGGCTGGGTCAACCCCGATGCCTTTATGTGGTGTATACATTTTTTTTAAAAATCCTACTGCTGGGACTGAACCCGGTACCACCAGATTAGTAAACCGAGCGCCTAACCACTCAGCCAACCAGGCCGCAGATGTCTGTAAGAGCAGTCTAAAATAACTTTTTAAGTTTTATGATTCATGGAGGCATGTAGTCGACATCAAAGAGATATTGTTTGTAGTTGTAGGAAGGAGTACAATTTATATTTTGTATGCAGGATGGGAGGATATTTCAAAATTTATATTTTGTATGCAGGATGGGAGGGCATTTCAAAAATGAGCAGCAGAATAAGTAAAGTTTTTCTTGTAAAGGTCAAGTCTAGGTTTTGGAAGATTGGTTGCACTCTGGGCTAAATTTAAACAGGTTCCATAGATAAGGCGGTGGGAGAAAGAGAGACTCAGAGATAGAGAGAGAAAGAGACAGAGATAGAGGGAAAAAGAGAGACTCAAAGAGAGAGAGAGAGAGAGAAAGAGACAGAGACAGAGATAGAGGGAGAAAGAGAGACTCAGATATACTCAGAGATAGAGGGAGACAGAGAGATATAGAGAGACTCAGAGACAGAGGGAGACGCAGAGTGAGAGAGAGAGAAAGAGAGAGAGAGAAAGAGTGAGGGAGACAGAGACTCAAAGGGAGACTCTCAGACAGAAAGAGAAAGAGAGATTCAGAAATGGCACATTAGATGGTACAGAACGTGGTACTCGTCGTAATGGAGCCTATTGAGAACATTGTCATTGCAGCTCTTCAGGCGAAATAGATTCAGATGGTGATGCTAGATGCAGTTTTACATGAACGATAAAAAAGAGCAATGAAAAGAGAGAAATGCTAATGAAAGAAATTGGTTACGAAAAAAAAAACCATAAGAACAAATCAATATTTCGGCGAAATGCCTTTATCAAAATAGGCAGAATAACAGATGCAACAAGAGACAGCACTCGTCTTTCGGAGTTCATCTTGAAGCATAGTGGTTATCGTTTCTGTGAGAATCTACTCATCAGCTTGTGTTCGATAAGAGAAGTGAAAATCAGTGACAGCCTGCTCCCATCATCATCATCATCATCACCATTGGACAGTAGATCAAACTTCTCATTACCATTAAAGCCAGATTAAAGATTCCTTCAGTTTCGAAAACTTCCTCCAAACTTCCTCCAAACTGTTCACATACTCTCTGTGTACCTGAGGTCTGCGAGAAAGGAAGATAGATAGATAGATAGATAGATAGATAGATAGATAGATAGATAGATAGATAGATAGATAGATAGATAGATAGATAGATAGATAGATAGATAGATAGATAGATAGATAGATAGATAGATAGATAGATAGATAGATAGAGAGAGAGAGAGAGGGAGAAAGAGAGAGAGAAACTTCTACGAAACTTTAAAATTACCCAAGAAGAAGAAGAAGAAAAGTAGGATGAAAGATTTAAGAAAAACCGCTGACGTGTCACCAAGTTTATGTCAAGTTTCATGCCCCACAAAATACACAGAGTCCAGACCCGGAGTGACCCTGGATATGCTCGCGTTTGCTCGCTGGGAAGGAGACAGAGAATGTGTGTGAGGGGGGGGAGGGAGCGTGGAGTGGGACACACAGGACGGGATGTGGACGAGGTTAACAACTGGGAAAAGATGGGGATTTGTAGAACTTCCAGCAGGGTGCAGTCTGTGGGAACACTGCAGGTTTTCAGAAATTATTGTTTCGTTATATTTTTCCTGTGTTTATTTTGGCCAGAATGTATGCTAACACTTGTATAAACCAAAGTTTGCAAGCTAAAAAAAAAACCCCATGTCTGTATGTTAATATAAACTTTTTGTCGCAAATCCTTCTCTCTTTACGTTAATATAAACTCCATTTTGTCGTAAAATCCCTCTTTGTATGTTAATATAAACTCCATTTTTTGTCTTCACTTCTTCCTTGTATGTTAATATAAACTCCTTTTTTTGTAGTAAATCTCTCTTTCTACGTTATTACAAACTTATGCGTGTATGCAAATATAAAAGCATGCTTGTATGATAACTCTTGCCTGTATGTTAATGTAAAGCCATACTCCTATATTAATATAAATCTATTTTTGTATGTCAACATAAACCCACGCTTGTATGTTAATACTTATAAACCCACGACTGTATGTTAATACATATAAACCCACGACTGTATGTTAATACATATAAACCCACGACTGTATGTTAATATGTATAAACCCACGACAGTATAAATGATGATTCCTTTTCTCTCACAAACCGTTTCATGCTTCAGCGTAAAAAGACATCTCGATATCCAGGTCGTTCTCATTCCAGAAACTGCGAACTTGAGGCATACGTCTTTCCAGAAGCCGGACTAGGAGTGGGCTACGATGTCTTATTTATTTCTTAAAAACAAAGCAAGAAACGGCCTCTTTCGCGGATTCCATTATGTGTCATTTTATTCACTCCGAGAGACTGGTACAGTCTGTTTTCAGGAGCAGTACAAGGGTCTGGTGTTGGCCAGTTCTGACTGGTTCGCTAGCACTCTTTGCTGTCCCATTCCACACACTCGCACAGAACCACAGTAATCGTAGTTCCCAGTTTCTCTTTAAAAAATGTGTACATTTCTCAGTCTAAAACTGTTCGTATACGTCTTCGGTATATATCATTGTATAACAGGGACTATCAATGGATGTGATACGGATCTCTGGGTGTGCCGCAAAGAATCCGCAGACGGGTTTCTGAAGTCCGTTTACATTTCATTATGAACTTTTACTAATAACCCGCTTTCCGGCTGCTGATCAACACAACTGTTCCGCAAGGTCTAAACAGTTTACATGTAAATCCATCGAACTTAAGAAGGTATATAACCACTAGTATAAGTATACAAAGCATATGTTTTGGTTTCCATATGTTATCATGTCATAATTAACTCCACAGCGAGAACAGAGGAACTGCCTTGTTCTAATCTACTTCCCCCCCCCTTTTGGTGTGTCATTACATGTCTCTATGTAATCTTGTGTCATTATATGTCTCTATGTAATCTTGTGTCATTACTTGTCTCTGTGTAATCTTGTGTCATTATATGTCTCTATGTAATCTTGTATCATTACTTGTCTCTGTGTAATCTTGTGTCATTATATGTCTCTATGTAATCTTGTATCATTACTTGTCTCTGTGTAATCTTGTGTCATTATATGTCTCTATGTAATCTTGTATCATTACTTGTCTCTATTTAATCTTGTGTCATTATATGTCGCTATGTAATCTTGTATCATTACTTGCCTCTATGTAATCTTGTGTCATTATATGTCTCTATGTAATCTTGTATCATTACTTGCCTCTATGTAATCTTGTGTCATTATATGTCTCTATGTAATCTTGTATCATTACTTGTCTCTATTTAATCTTGTGTCATTATATGTCGCTATGTAATCTTGTATCATTACTTGTCTCTATGTAATCTTGTGTCATTATATGTCTCTATGTAATCTTGTATCATTACTTGTCTCTATGTAATCTTGTGTCATTATATGTCTCTATGTAATCTTGTATCATTACTTGTCTCTATGTAATCTTTCTAGTTATTTCAAATGTGTGGACATGCCGGAGATAACAATGCCGGACCTCGACACAGCGTCGTTGACTGCCACATTCTGAGATCTTCAGACTGGACGAAATAGAACGTTTCTGAATGATAAGCGTTTTGTATCGGCTGCAAGCAAGCGTGACACTAATGAAATCTTCGATAACGAATACCTCAAGAATATTCGATACCACCCTTTCACGACGATTTCTCATCCGGTTTCGTTCTATGCTTCGCGAGAGAACCAAGATTAGACACAGAGAGAGAGAGAGACAGAGAGAGACAGAGAGAAGAGAAGAGAAGAGGCAGGGAGAGACAGAGAAAGACAAAGAAAGAGAGACAGATAGAGAAAGACAGAGACAGGGGAGAGGAAAGAAAGAAAGAGAAAGAAGTTGGGTGTCCTTGGTGAAGACTGAAAGGTACCACTTAGTAAAGACAAAATAAATGATGGAAAAAAGGAGAGAGAGACAGAGAGAAGAGGCAAAGAGAGACAGAGAAAGACACACAGAGACAGAGATAGATGGGGGAGAGGAAAGAAAGAAAAGAAAGAAAGAAAAAAGAATTGGGTGTACTTGGTGAGGACTGAAAGGTACCGCTTAGTAAAGACAAAATAAATGATGGAAAAAAGGAGAGAGAGGGGGGGGGAGAGAGGGAGAGACAGAGAGAGAAGAGGCAAGGAGAGACAGAGAAAGACACACAGAAACAGAGATAGGTGGGGGAGAGAAAAGAAAGAAAGAAAAGAAAAAACGAAAGAAAGAAAAGAAAGAAAGAATTAGGTGTACTTGGTAAGGACTGAAAGGTACCGCTTAGTAAAGACAAAATAAATGATGGAAAAAAGGAGAGAGGGAGGGAGAGAGAGAGGGGAGAGAGAGAGAGAGAGAGGGAGGGAGGGAGGGAGAGCGGTGCATACCAGCGTCGCGGACATACAAGGTCGCCGGCCACCTCGTGTTTGCGTCTTTGGACGATGAGCAAACTCGACAGGAATTTGGACTGGAGATGCACCAGGCACTTCGAACAACCCACCCACCCACCCACCCAGTGGAGGAGACAGACAATGCGGGGCACACTGGCCTCGAAGCCTGAACACTCGGTTTAGAGCTGGCAAAGCCGCCAAGCAACCCTGCGTTCCACGTGCGTCACTAGTCCAAAAGTGTTCATGTATCCGGTATGATAACATCTCTTTGTACATAATGCACTGCGATATTAGCATTATACTTTCCGTTATGTCAATAATATCATTTTAAAGTCTTTCATGTGTAATTAAAAGTTTTAGAACACTTCATCACCAACATCATCATCTTCGTCGACCCAGAAGCTCATAAAGCAGATACAGAAATTCTCCACTTTTTCCGGCCTGCCTTTGTGTTTCCTGTCTTGCACTGTGGACGCCTCCTGTCTGTGGGCTGTCTTTTCTTGTAGAGTCCACTTCATTGCACATGCCCAATGCGTCCTCACTCTTACTTCATCTCTGGGTGTGTAAATTAATTCCAGTCTCTTGTACAACAGCCGGAGATAGGCGAGCACGTCCGATATAGCGGATGGCAACCCCAGAGCCCACAGCTGACTACTTACGTCAAGGATGACATACCATAACCGATCAAGACCCTGCCCCACTTCTCTGTTCATAAAACCCCCACCCCCTTCTACAGTAAGAGGTCCAGTAGGGTCATGGATCGTTCTTAGTCCCCGTGATAGCGGAGTGTACTAAAGAATTGTTGCACACGCCCGCTGCTTTTTTAGCTCCACGCATTGACGGAAAAAAGAATTTTAGAAAAACCTCAACCCACGGCACCAACATCTTCACCGCACTGGCCAATAGAACAATCTACTGGCATTTCTAGGAAGATGCAACAACAGAAATAGCAATATTCCACTACATTCTTCAACTTGTTTTCCCATTCTGGGACTTTCTACCCCTTCTGGGACTTTCTACGTTATTTCCAATATCTTCGTAGAGATGTGTTCTCCGAGCGTTTGTTTGTTCGGGTTTTTTTTTCTATTGCGAGTTTTCCATATTTCTGTTGCTCATATGAAGTGTTTTATGAGAATTAAGTATAGAAAACAACCCACTGTTGTATGAGGATCCAACGGAAGGAAGAAAATGAATGGCATCATCATCATGTGCCGTGCCGACTGGCGTTGGCTATTATGCTTCTCCAGAGTACACGATCCTTCATGCAGGCCATCAGCTCAGTTGATGATCTCCTCTTTCACCATCCCGTCAGACTGTCCAGTATCATTTCTCTTGGTCTTCCTCTTGATCTTCTTCCTTCTATTTTTCCTGTTGTTATAATATTTTCAATGCTCCCTCTTCTCATTGCATGTCCTATGAAAGTACATTGTCTCTCTCTTATCTTTTTGACAAAGTTTTTTTGTCTCTCCAGCTCTTCTCATACATTCTTCATTAGTTATTTTTGCTGTCCATGGGATTCGCAACATTCTTCTAATTTCTGCTGCTTCCAATGATTTTTGTGCAGACTTGCCTATTGTCCATGATTCACTTCCATATAACAAGATAGGTTCAATATAGCATTTTAGGACTCGTTTTCTAACATTCATTGATAAGGATGTGTTGGTTAATATGTTTCTAATTCTCTGAAATGCAGTCTTTGCTTGGCCTATTCTGTTCCTAATTTCTGTTCTGCATTTCCCATCTGAAGTTATTACTGCTCCAAGGTATTTGAATTTCTACACCTGCTTTAGAATAGTTCCGTTTAATTTAATACTGCATGCTGGTGGATTCTGTTTCTTAGATATAACCATAGTCTCTGTCTTTTTGATGTTCAAAGTAAGGCCTTTCTGTTCACTTTCTTTGGTGACTTTATCCAAGAGATTTTGCAGGTCTTGTTGGTTCTCAGCTATCAGTACTGTGTCGTCAGCATACCGAAGGTTGTTAATATTGTATCCTCCAATTTTTATGCCTGGTTCTGTGATGATCGTTCTTAGAATATTCTCGCTGTACAGAGAAAAAAAGGTCTGGAGATATTACACATCCTTGTCGCACCCCTTGTTTTATCGGTTGATATTTTCCAATTCTATTTTCAACTCGAACTGCTGCTTCTTGCTGCCAGTGTAGATGTTTTACAATCCTCAGGTCTTTGCCGTCTATATTGATGTCTTCAAGCATTTTAATGAATAGCACTTGACTGGAATATGAAATCTCAGACAGTAACTGAATTTATTGCAAAAATATGCTACAGCAGCATCGGCGTAGAGATTAGGTCCACATTTTTGATAGACATACCCTACAGGTTACATATGTAATCGAGAATACACTTCCTTCCTTCCTTCCTTCCTTTCTTTCTTTGCTTAGTAAAAGATTAGATTGCTCCGATATTTTGAAACCGAGCAATTTAAAAAAAATTTACCAGCGATGATGAAAACGGTAACAATTATGATGATGATGATGATGATGATGATGATAATAGCTAACCAACATCATATTCAGGAACTAACACATTGGGGGGCGTTGCCGCCTGCATTGTTAGTCCTTTTACCAAGCTCCACCACGATTGGGGAGGGGGTGGGAAGTGGGGGGAAGGGAGGGAATTGAAGAAGACGACAAGACAAGATACATGATGGTGTCAGCACAGTTCTTACATCCAGAATGTGTTACGAGTGTACTTCTTACCGTCTACAGAACAGATCCCCGTCAAGGCAGATCTTTCCTGCAAAGTTTCTTAGCACGTGTCAGCGGCCTGGCTTCTGAGTCGCGACCCAAGGAAGAGCAAAGTTGACCCTCCTCCCAGCCCTGTCTCCCCCCCCCCAGCAAACTTAAGAGTATTTGACCCCACAGGGTGGCTGGCCATACCCTGCAAACATATCGGGCGTTCTCTTCTCATCGCCATTTCCGGTCGGTGGTTTTAAGTATTCTTTTTTTTTTTCTTTTTTTTTAAACGTTTTTTTTCTTTGCGTGCGTGTGTGTGTGTGTTGGTTTTCGTTTCTATGCGCTGCCCGTCCGTGTCCTCACGCCCCTGGGTCAGTATCGAAGTATCGGTACAGCAGGGGCGTCTCCGTTTGTGAGATACCTTATGTTTGCTGTCTCCGCCCGTGTAGGAGGCTGAATAAAGTTTGAGTAGAGGAGTGCAGGGGTGGGGGTGGGGGGGTGATTAAGGTGAAGAAATAGATGAGCTTTCATCATCATCATCATCATCATCGTCATTTAAAAACTGTTTTCAAACAAATAACAGTGACAATATTTACTCAGAAACGATACCCTAGACTAAACTGGTGCAATGAAAACCACGGTGTCACGCAATCCCGCTTCCGAGACCCACCAAGAATACAGGCTAAAGCACTGTGATACTCTGAACCCCTTGTGGTCCTTTCGTGGATCTCGTGTGGTCTATTTTGGACCACACAGGGGACCACGGGACCTAACGAGGACCACAGGCGTGAATTCAGTAGGTTCACAGTGCGGTTTTTGGTGGTAGAAGTGAACGAAGAAGAAGAAGAAGACTCAGAAACGAAGGCGACTACTCAGGGTGAGGCTGGGAAGTCGTTGACCCATAGCGTCTGGGTTGGCGAACCATGGCCAAGACCCTGTTATGTCGGCCAGAAGTACCTTTAGAAACAGACAGTAGCCAAGCCAGGTTAGAAGGGGTCGTAATGGGAAATCGAACCAGGTTCTAAAAATAATCCGTGCAGAAGTCGACCTTGTTTCACCGAAAGTCTCATAAATGCGACGCAGCACAACCAACCCCCTTTTTAAGGGAGAACGAAGAAGAAGAAGCAGAAGAAGAAGAAGAAACTTAACTCGCCAGAGCGACCTTATAATCTGCATACATGTAGTTTTACAATAAATGTGTTCTCTCTCTCTCTCTCTCTCTCTCTCTCTCTCTCTCTCTCTCTGAACCACCAGTGCCCAAAGGGCTTCGCAAGGGTTCTCCACAAATGCTTGTCCTTTGTCTTTTTTTTTCATTCTTGTCCAGATGAGCCCTCTATTGCTCAACATCCTCTCTGTTGTTCTTCTCCATGTCTCTTTTGGTCTACCCTTACTTCTATTTCCCTCTGGTGTCCATCTTTGGTGCTGTTTTTGGTGCTGAATTGTCAGTCATCCGGATCACATGTCCTAACCATCGCCAGTTTCTTTCCTCAGTAATTGCTGTCACTGGCTTGATCTGCATTTCTGCCAACAAGATGTTATTTCTTATGGTGTTTGGCCAAAATATTTTTTTAATTCTTCGTAAACATTTAGTCTGGAAAGAATTCAACTCGTTTTCTATGGTTTTGGTGATTTTCCAGTATTCACTTCCATAGAGTAGTACACTTAGAACATTACTCTTAAATATCCTGATTTCTGTATTTATGCTTAGTTTTTTAGATTTCCATATAGTCTGCAGCACTGCAAAAGTCTGGTTTGTTCTAGTAAGTCTGCTGTTGATGTCTTCTGTGCTGTCTCCATTTTCCACTACTCTACTGTCAAGATATACAAATTCGTTGATCTCCTCCACTAACGTGCTACCTACTCTGAGTACATTTCTGTTGCTTAGATTTTGCTTAATTAACTTTATCTTTCCTATGTTGATCTTTAGTCCTATTTATTTGCATCCTGAGTTAGCTTGTTTATTTTCTTCTTCTTCTTCGTTCGCAAGCTTGTTTATTTTATCTTGCATATCTTGTGGCTGCTTGATAGTAGACAATTGTCGTCCGCAAAGTCAAGGTCCTTCAGCACTGTATCAAGTGTCCATTGTAATCCTCTGCGTTTGTCTGATGTTGCCTCCTTCATTAATCAGTCTACTTTTCATTCATTCATTTGCGTGTCCCTTGCGGAACTTTGCCTCCCTAACAGCACTGCTGTAGGCCTTTCGGTTCTGAGTAAGATGGCCTGCTGCTGATGCATCCATTTGCAAGATCATCAACGATATCTTGCAGCCATCTTCGCCTTGGTCTTCCTCTCTTTCTTTTTCCCATTATGTACCCTTCCAAGACGGTCTTCTCTAGATTATCATGACGTTTAATGTGTCCAAAATATTTAAGTTTTCTCTCTTTAATCTTCTTTACTAGTCAGCCTTCTTCAATATTAAGTTCTTCTAGTATGGATTATATTTTTCTTTTTTGTGTCCATGATAATTGAAGGACTATTCTGTAGAATTTACATTCAAAGGCATTTATGTGTTTCTCAGCTGTTTTGTTAAATGTCCAGGTCTCACAGGCATATGGTGCGATGGGAAAGATGCATGCCCTTAAAAATCTAACTTTTGTAGTTCTGTCTGTTCCTCTCCACAGATTCTTTAGTTGTTTTACTTTCTGAAGAGAGATAGATGTCCTCCTTTTAATTTCCCTCATTATATCTCCATTATTAGTTAGCAGTAACCTAAGATATTCAAAACTCTCTACTTCTTCCAGTTTTTCCTTATTGATACATATATCAACTGCCTTGTTTGTTTTGTCAGTTGTCATCAATTTAGTTTTCTTCGCATTAAGATAGAGGTTTTGATCTTCACTATTCTTACGGACTGACATAATTAGTTTTTAAATTCTTTTTTTATGTTGTGGACACAGTCTACTGCCAAGATAAATAGTGTTGGCGATAATACACATCTCCGCTTCACTCCTGTTTGTACCCTAAAGCTGCTGGAGGTATGTTCTCCACAGATCACTTTTCACTGAAAACCCTCGTATAGGGCTTTGATTATATTCACTATCTTATGGGAGAGGCCATGCCATCTTAGGATTTTCCACAGTGCATCTCTGTTGACACTGTCAAAGGCTTTCTCAAAATCTATAAACAATGCGTATGTTGTGATATGCCACGCATTTGCCTGTTCTAACATTTGTCTAAGTATAAATATGTGGTCTATGCATGATCTTCCTTTCCTAAATCCTTCCTGTTCTTTTCGAAGTTTTCCCTCAAGTGCCGGTATACTATTGATGATCATTCTGCAAAATACTTTACTGGTGAGTGGCAGGATAGTAATGCCTCTTCAGTTCCCGCAGTCTCTGAGGTCACCCTTCTTTGGTAGGTTTGCTATAAGGCCAGTTTTCTACTCCTCTGGAGCTTTTTCTAGATAAATATGTACTGCATATATATATATATATATATATATATATATATATATATATATATATACTACCAATATATATATATATATATACTACATATATATATTTATATATACTACCAAAGAAGGGTGACCTCAGAGACTGCGGGAACTGAAGAGGCATTACTATCCTGCCACTCACCAGTAAAGTATTTTGCAGAATGATCATCAATAGTATACCAGCACTTGAGGGAAAACTTCGAAAAGAACAGGAAGGATTTACTGGAGCTTTTTCTAGATAAATATGTACTGCATACTATATAGTAAAAAGTTCCATATTTCCATGACTCGATTGTCGAAAAAAAAGAATCGTCGTAAATCGGGACGTCGTAAACCGGGGATTATCTATATATGAAAGAAATGACTGGACAGGTTAGTCCAGCGGTAAGAAGGCTGGCTTTGCACGGCAAGGAGATCAGATTCAAGCCAAAATAACGGCCCTCTTCGAAAAATAGCAACGGGATAGAGGTGTGAGGTAGAGCTTTCCAAATAAAGGGAAAGAAGGGAAAAAAAGGGGGAAAAAGTAAACGAAAGCTAGATGAAGCAGCCAATATTTAGCCAAAACTCTTTGTTCAGACATGACCAAAAAAAAAAAGGACACCCACGTGTGTAACGTTTTTCAATTATTTTATGCTTTTAAAAAGAAAGAAAGAAAGAAAGAAAGAAAAACAGAAAGAAAGAAAGAAATGGCAGGTACTTCTTCAGATAAATGTTTTTCTTACTATTTTTTTAAAGGACGCATTTATTTAGGATAGCGCTTTAAAAAATAATGTAAAACTAGGCTAATAACTTTAAAAACATGCACCACCGGAAACGAAACAATGAAATGCACCCGGGCATGCAAACACTCATGTTATAGAACTATATTAACAGGTTAATATAAAAACTGCCTGGGAAAAGATTGCCTGATACAACAGCCACATCGCTTTACCCGAAAGGTATAAGGGTATACAGAAAGGTTTTCGTAAATAGCACTTGAAAAGAATTATGGGTAATTAAACGCGGGAACGTATTTACTGGGTATTTAAATAACGGCCAGGTCTGACCGTTTTCTTTTTAAAGTACAGGCCGTTATTATTACAGTAACAGAAGATAACGGCCGTTAAAAGATGGCGATTGTGGCTTGAGCAGTTTCTTCTTCTTCTTCTTCTTCTTCTTCTACTACTACTACTACTACTATTACTGCTGCTGCTGCTGCTGCCACGGCTGTTTATGCTGCTGTTGCTGCTACTAATACTACTACACTACTACTATTCTGGTATTTCTTTTATTCTGCTTCCTCTTCATCTTCATCCTATTCTACTACTAGTAGTCTTAATAGTTGTGATACCACTACAACTACTACTACAACTATTACTACTACTACAGCTGCTACTTCTTTTACTCTTCTTCTTTCTCTTCTTCTTCATCCTCTTCTTCTATTAATACTAATACTACTACTACTTCTACTACTACTACTACTACTACTACAACTGCAACTACCACTACTCCTATTACTACTGCTACTACTACTACTACTACTCTATTACTACTGCTACTACTACTACTACTACTGCTACTACTACTGCTACTAATACTACTGCTGCTACTGCTACTACTATTACTACTGCTGCTACTACTACTACTACTACTATTACTGCTAATACTACTACTGCTACTATTACAACTACTACTGCTACTACTTCTGCTACTGCTGTTGCAACTACAACTACTACTGCTAGTACGACTTTATAGTTTCCATAATACAAGAACAACAAAGGAATTTATAGAGAAAGGATAAGTGCCCTTAAGTTCGAATAACATCCAGTAGTTGAGCTTTTGAAACAGTGATGCTGTTGACTGTAGTAAGAAAACTTTCTGCTCATTGTGTAAAAGTATTTGTAAGTAAATGTGATGAGGTATCACTAAATTTACCTTATATCGGGAACTAGTTCTCGAGATAACAGAGCAATGTTTAGAATTGGTTTGAAAAATACTTTTTTTTCGTTCATTTTCTTCATATACTGTATGTCGTCGGGATTCGGCGTTTATTAGATTCCGGCGTCTATTCAAGGCAGGCGTTTATTCGCAGAATGCTAATTACGGTTCTGCAGCATCGGTATTAGCTTTTACCGCGCGTCTTTGCACAGAAAGGCAGAGACGATGTACTGAGCCGGCGTTTATTTCTGAACCGGCGTTTATTTCAGAACCGGCGTTTATTTGAGACATAATTCCATTTACACAACATCAAAAGATGGACAGGGACCAGCTTGACTGAGTGCATTAGGAAGACAAGAAACAGCGCAGACTGGAGGTTCATTGCAGCCAACCTTCTGTGGGGAGACTGCACGAGGTGATGCTAATGATATTATTATTATTATTATTATTCCATATAAATTGATGGTCCACAAGTTGTATGTAATTGGAAAAATGGCTATGAAGTGTAAAAAAGTTGGGGACTCGTATCATCGTCATCATTATCATCATCATCATCATCGTCGTCGTCGTCGTCATCGTCATCGCCTTTCACTCCTTTGAGAGCATAGACCACGGATAAAGGCTCTCCAGTCATCCCTGTTCTTAGAATTATTCTCTGCTTCCTTCCATGTGTATCCTTGTCTCTGAGCACTGTCATAATTTCTCTTCTCCAGTAAGTCTAGGTCTTCCTCGTTTTCTATTTCCTTGAGGATTCCGTACGACTGTATGGTTACATATAATTGTTCTTTTCTTTTGTTGTAAGTTCTTTTTGTTATCAGAGACTGTTTAGCGCTGTGTAGAAATTTGAAAAGGAAAAAAAAGGTACACATCAGTGTCATACTTCTTTCTTGTAAATGTAGTCTTTCTCTCATTCATATAAATGTAGTATTTCTCTCATTCATATAAATTTAGTCTTTGACTCATTCATGCCAGTGCAGTATTTCTCTCATTAAGTAACTTTAGTATTTCTCTGATTCGCGTAATTGTAGTATTTCTCTAATTTATTTAGATGTAGTATTTCTCTAATTCATTTAGATGTAGTATTTCTCTAATTCGTGTAATTGTAGTATTTCTCACCTTCAAAAATGCTCTGAATTTTTCTAATATGAATTAAACGGCAGTTGATTCTTCGTTTTCGACTTTTTCGACTTACGAAAGGCTTCACGGGGACGCTCTGCTTTCGTATAGCGGGGAAAGTCTGTGCTGAAATTCAACAAAAATTAATATCATTTCAGAGCCACAAATCACACACTCACACATAAATTATGCATATCACTTTCTAAATAATCGAGAATTTATCATATCTTCTCGGCACCCTATCTCAGACAGCCCATCCTCGGCGATTTTATTTACGGTCGTGACCTCAGAGTTGGAACCAAGGATTTAAGGAAAGTATTTCTCGTGGTAGTTTTCCCCCCAAAGCGGAGTGAAAGTTGTATTTTAAGTCCTAAATTTAGAATACACAATTAAAATATATCTAAATTTAGTTCTTTGAGAAATTAGCTAAATCTACCAGTTTCTCTCATTTTTTTTTTTCTTCTGCCATCTGAAAGCTAATGCGTAAAGTTTTCCCGCAAGGGTTGGCAACCATAGACCTGCACGAGAGGCGGTCGCGGGTAACCAAGGAAAGGTCTGTAGCGTGGCCGCTGCTGTCGCCGGCAATACCCCGAAATAGTGCACACAATTCACGCACTGGAGATGCTAACAAGCCCTCCTCTAGCTGGCCCTCTCGTGTCTTTGTCTTTACCATTAAACCCGTGCACGTTATGGAGACGGTCTTGCTGATTGGGAGAGGGTCAAGTTTCCACACCGTGGTTGTATGCCGTAGAGGGCGGGTCAGGATGGATTTAATGTAACAAGTTGTGGGAAAACTCGAGGGTACGACGAGGGCTAATGAGTTTTACGACTCGTTCGGCGGAGCAGGCTGGTATGAATTCATTATATAGTGTTTTAGTTACACATTTTTCTTGCATCTTTTTACTTATATCAGAAACGTTGTCAATGTATATGAGGTTAAAAGTCGCTTTAAAATTCATCATCATCATGTGCCGTGTGATTTACAAAAAATGTAACCGAAAGTCCAGCTCTAGTATTTAAGATGTAATTATGAGAACAGACAATATGGGTCAGTTTTTACATTGCGACAGGAGCTGTCAGTATGTGAAGAAGGAAGTTACAAATTTCAAAAATATACTATTACACCTGTGATAGAAAACTTTGAATGTACTATAAAAGCAAATAACAGCGCTAAAATACGTTGATTACCAGGGGCAATTTTAGTTATCATTTGATTATATATATATATATATATTATATATATATATATATATATATATATAAACAAGGAACGTTTCCTATATACCACTGTAAAAGACGTATTATATGGTATTTTGAATTATGCAAACTATCCGTATACTTGTTTTAAACACTGAAACATGCCGTTATAATGAAGTTAAAACATGGTGCCTGAATAATGCGAACATACTGTTAAACCTATGTTAAACAGTGAAACGTGTTAAATCAGAACCAAAATATAGTGTATGGATTACGCAAGCTACCATTATATATGTGCTAAGCACCGAAACATACCGTTATACCAGTGTTAAACACTGAAACATTCCGTTATGCAAGTGTCAAACGCTGAAACATGCCGTTATACCTGTGTCAAACGCTGAAACATGCCGTTATGCCTGCGTTAAACACTAAAACACGCCTTTATACCTGTGTTAAGCACTAAAACATGCCACATATACTGTGTTAAACACCAACACATGCCATTATACCAAAGATGAGATATGCTGTTTGAAGCTAAACTGTAACTACGCACTCACGCCATTCTACAGTGAATGACAGCCTCAGGCGACATGACATGTCCCATCGTAATGGGTTGAACAGGATAGGCCGTATCTTGACCATCTCTTAACATTGTGTACTCACCCAAATCGTTCTCGGACCTCCAGTCTCATCCCAGATGTCTCCTTGTTGTGATCTTATGTCTTATAATACAGTAGTTCTCAACCTGTATACTACAGCGGACCACAAGTAGTTCCCAGCGCATGATCAGCTGGTCAGAGGGCTGTGCTATCAGTTCTGTATCAAGTACCATCTATTGTGTAAAAACAATTAAAGGTTTATAGCATTCCCATACTGCACATAAGACTGTGGTTTGCAACTTATATGTAGCGGGGGAACATGGTCTTTTTAGTATAAACTGATTGAGAGCCATTGGTAGAATGTGCTTAATGTACTGTATCTGTCCGATGAATTGGTTTCGTAATTTATACTTTCAGCTAAAGTTGTTCCAGTACTAAACAGATATTTATCATGAATTATGTCCCTTTTTCTCTGTATAGGGACTGCAAGGCTCCACTTCCCTCATCTACCTGTTCGTTTTAATACAGAGTAACCCTAATTTCTAATTTCTCATGAAGTAACAATCTCATGAAGTGACTCTTATGAAGTAACAATCTCATGAAGTGACAATCTCATGAAGTAACAATCTCATGAAGTAACAATCTTATGAAGTAACAATCTCATGAAGTGACTCTTATGAAGTAACATTCTCATGAAGTGACAATCTTATGAAGTAACAATCTTATGAAGTAACAATCTGCCCCAGTTTGCCTACAGCGTATTCAGCCGTCCGTGGCCATTGACTTTCACGGGGCTGTGTATTCTGAGGGTAGGAACGGTCGATAAGGAGGCACTCTCGTGGTCAGTCTCGGACTTAAGGCGTGGGATCAAATCCCTCCTGTTCCTGCTGGTTCTCACCGGTGCTGCGGAGTTCATGCAGCATACTGAGATTCTCCTTCGCATTAGGAGGTCTGAGCACTTATGGACTTCTCTGGATTTTCAGTGATGATACCCCTTCCAGGCAATGGTCATGATAGTCCATCAACACAGGGCTACACAATCATGATAGACCATCAACACAGGGCTACACAATCATGATAGACCATTAACACAGGGCTACACAATCATGACAGCCCATCAACACAGGGCTACACAATCATGACAGCCCTTCAACACAGGGCTACACAATCATGACAGCCCATCAACACAGGGCTGCGGAGCCGGTATACTTTCACTGGAGCAAACTCCAGTCTTTCAGCTGCCCAACTCCGAATCCTTCATAAAAAGTATATATTTACCACTTCGACTCTGACTCCAGTTCCAATGCCCTGATTTCACAACTCCCATACAAGCTTTTCTTTTCTTTCGAATTTTTTGGAGTTTGTTGTCATTTTTATGTCAGATAAATACAAAATTGTATGTTGAAGAGATATAAATCTCAGTTATTTCATTATTTAATTCTTTATTTAAATGAAATAGTATTTTTCTTTCTCTATTTTATCAATATATATGATCTATGATATCTATGTAACAGATCTATGATTCTGCTTCCTATCTGTTTATCACACTAATATAATAGCTGGAACATATTATACTAGTGGAAATGCTTACAATCAAGATTATTCTCTTTTTTTCTTCGTCTGTTTACTCTCCGCCTCACAAACCTACTTCTTCCCGGGAACGTTCATTCTCTCAGTGGCAACGCAATAGCAGCTGTGTAGATTATGTTTAAAGACTTTATTGATGCACAGTGTGACGATGACGATGTTGGCATGATTGACACTGCATACATATCCAAAAACTCGTGACAGGACAAATCTCCACTCAGGCAACATGTAGAATAAATTCCCGGCAGTTACAGCCGCCCGTAGATATCACTGCCATCAGAACTTCTAGCTACATTTCTAACAGTTCTACATAATCTAGACACAGCACAAAAACTACATTTTGTCACAAACAAGCTAACCTGACCTACTCTGTCCAAACTAAAACTTCAACTCTTTTTAGATCATCTACTTTCTCTCTCTCGACTTTTCTTTGTCATATGTTATGCGTGACCCACGTGCGAATTGAGACAAAGGGAATGGACTCTATGCACAAACAAATGATTACTTTGGAACATAATTCTTTTTATACCAATTTTCCCATTCTCAGATGAGTTGTCTAACTTTCATTCTTTCATTCTATATTCTATTATAGATATCTCCCCTCCCCCTAAGCAGGGTTTTACTGAAAGGAAAATTCTCAAAAGAGAATTAATCGAGGGTACTCCACAATCCAAACTCAACCTTGGTCCAACACACAAGGTGTACTACCAATCGATTTTTAAGACGTTTAGGTGTAATGAACTCAACAGTTCAACCATTGTGGAACATATATTCAATCCGGTAACAAAAGCTCAAACCTGAGTTTTCATACTCTCTCGTCAAAGACAAGCGCAAGGGTATCCTCAAACCACATTGCATAATCATCTAGGGATAATTTCCACCCACATGTTTACATTTTCTCTATTATTTATACAATATCACTGTGTAAACTTTATCCTTTATGCTAACATTCTACTCAAATCAAATAGCTACCTACTCTCATGTGTATACCTAACGCCATGAGTGGTAGTGTATTACATCAATCTAGCCTATACTTGGCACGTAACATGCGCAGAATAGGAAAATGTGTATGAGTAACCCATGTATGAGTAACCCATGTATGAGTAACCCATGTATGAGTACCCCATGTATGAGTACCCCATGTATGATAACCCATGTATGAGTACCCCATGTATGAGTACCCCATGTATGATAACCCATGTATGAGTAACCCATGTATAAGTAACCCATGTATGAGTACCCCATGTATGATAACCCATGTATGAGTAACCCATGTATGAGTAACCCATGTATGAGTACCCCATGTATGATAACCCATGTATGAGTAACCCATGTATGAGTAACCCATGTATGAGTACCCCATGTATGATAACCCATGTATGAGTAACCCATGTATAAGTAACCTGTAAGTGCATTATGCGTATGATTATATGTAATGTAAATGAATTATGCGTATGATAAATGTAATATAAGTGAATTAAGCGTGCGCTACCTGTTATACATGGTATTAATCGTATTTGCTATGGGCCCATTGGTTAGTGAGGGATTAGCCACAAAGTTGAACAGGCTTGGGGCCTAGGGGGCCCCGCAAGGGCGAAGAACCCAACGCCGAGGAAAAAAAATCACAGTTAGATGAGAATCAGAAGAATCAGAAGATTAGATGGTATTGTCTCTGTGTGTAAGGTGGGGTCGGGTGTGGGGAGTGAAGAAAAGAGAGAAAAGGCCCTTACTACGTTTTGTCTAAGAGCGTTGCTGATGATTAATCCATCACTGCATACGGTTGAACGTTTCGGTAAATACTCATTCAAAGAAAAAAAAAATCGGACTTCAGTTTTCCGGACAGTCATGTTATTCTGCTAAGTCGATGGTTATTATTAATGACTGATGTGTTGTTTTTTTTTAATCACATAATTAACATTTATCTTCGTCTTTATCTGTTAAAAAAAATTCGCGTCTATGATTCTTATTGGTTATTTCTGTAGCATAATTTTGACAGGTTCCTAGATTTATCTCTGTCAGTACAGAGTCATACACGTATCTTTGACTATTACAGATTCTCTTTTTCTTCCTCTCTCTCCCTCTCCTCTCACCCCCTCTCTCTCCCTCCCTCCCTCCCTCTCTCTCTCTCTCTCTCTCTCTCTCTCTCTCTCTCTCTCTCCAACCCCTCGGGCGCTGAAGGCACGTGGGACTTCTGCAAGGGTTTCTCACAAACGCCTGTTCTTCGCCATTCTTTCCCCCTCTTGCACAGGTAAGCCCTCTATCGCTTAACATCCTCTCTGTTGTTCTTCCCCATGTCTGCTTTGGTCTACACTTACTCCTGTACCGCTGAGATGTCCATCTCGGTGCTATTTTTGGCAATGAGTCACCAGTCACTCGGGACACATGTCCCAACCATCACCTCAAGACAGACAACTCCATCCACAATTGTTCATTCCTTACATACATGGCTCTTTGAAAATGTTACCAAAAAAAAAAGTATTAACAATTTACTAGTAATATAATGAATCCTCCGCTTTATATCCCGATTATGTGGTACTTTCTGTGGGCGAGAGAGAAGCCCAACAGACGGTGAAGCGTTATTTCATGACAAGACTTGTATTCGATCAACACTGACTAAGCGCAAAAAAAAAAAAAAAACCAGGTGTCTGGTGCATTGTGTTGGGGAAAGCTGCTTCTGAAATCTGATAATGCTGCAAGACAAAGCACTCTAGAGAATGGGGGGAGGGGGGGGGGAATCACCCTGTGGACTGAGGATCTTGAGTGGTCCTGCGATGCTGCATAAATGACTTATATGTAGTTGGGAAGGTGGTCCTTGGGTGTGAAAACTTGACAACTATTGTTTTATCAGCACATTCTAGACACGGTTGTCTGTAGGCGACGGATGTAAACAAATATCCACTAGGACTGAACCGAAGGCAATAAGGTGGGGTGGGGTGGGGGTGTGGGGGTGGGGTGGGGTAAAGAACCCCAAAACTAGATATTATTTTGTCGTGAGAGTAAATTTCTTGTTTCCAAAAGCTTTTGACACTCTCTTCTTGTTGTTGTTGTTGTTGTTCGTCTTCTTCTTCTTCCGATCACTATTACGTAGTATTATTGTCATTATTAAGTTCTTCTCAGCAACATTATCAGGTGGTCGCCGGTTGTCGCTGGTGATCATGCTTCTCCATAGATTTCGGTCTTTGATATTTCCCCATCAGCTCAAGTTGGTGACTTTTTATTGTGCCATCGCGTTAGACTGTCCATGAGTTTTTGTTTTTTTTTTCCTCTTGGGCTTCCTCTGCATCTCTTCCCGTTTATCTTTCCTGCTGTTATGTTTTCAAACCCTCACCTTCTCATTATGGGTGAATGATGCCTATTGTTTTTTTTAACGGATTTAATTAGGTTCCTTTCAACGTTTGCTTCTGTCAGACGTTCCCTGTTTCACCTTAGCTGTCCGTAGCGTTCTTAACATTCTTCTAAGAGGCCACATTTCCATTGCCTCTAGGGGTTTTTGCATTGATCTCTTCATTGTCCAAAACTCACTTCCATAGGGTTTTGCATTGATCTCTTCATTGTCCAAAACTCACTTCCATAGGGTAGGATAGGCTCAGTGTAGCATTTTTAGAACTCTCTTTGTGATGTCCAGTGATAGAGATGCTTTGCATAAGATGCTTCTCATTTGTTGGAAAGCTGTTTTGGTTCGGCATATTCTAGTCCTGATATCCTGGGAACATATCCCGTCTGACGTTACCAGTGGTCAGGATATGTGTTTGGAAGGTTGTTGTTGTTGTTGTTGTATGCTTTAGCACTGCATTTAGCTGGGTTCTTCTTTCTTGCTATTTAAGATGTGTCCTTTCCTCTCATTTTCTTTAACTATTATGTCTGAGAATTTCTCGTAGGATCTTTTCATTCTCTGGCTATTAATATTGTATTGTCTGCATATCGTAAGTTGTTCACGTTGTAAAGTTCTACTTCAGTCTACATAATGATAGCCATTTGCTTACTTTCTTCATTTGTTTACCCTGTCTCTTCGCATAATTTATACAGGAAACGAAAGTTACATAATCACATTTTTGAAACAGTAACGGCCAACCCCAGTTTCCGTGGCACACAGATATACTGGAGGTACGGCGCTAAGCCCACATTTCCAAGCCCATTGGCACAGGAAAGTCTGATGTGGTCACTGTCACGCCTGGTTGCATTTACCGTCCCAGGTTTCTCTGGTACCCATTTTTATAGGTTAGGTAGACCCCGGGGCCCTTTTCTGGTGTGGTGGTACCCAAAACCCCCCCCCCCCCACTTCTGGGACTTGAACCCGCTACTGCCGGTACGACCAGATTAAGTAGATCGAACTCTAACCATTCAGCCAGTCAAGCCTGGAACCAAGGAATAGTAAAAAGTAATAGTATCACATTAAAAAAAAAATCAGCTCAACATTGTAGAAAACATTGATTATTTTATTAATAAGACAAAAAAAATGGGACTAACTCTGACAGCAAAGACAGCAAATAATAGCCAGAAAGTAGTCCAGACTAAGATAGCGCGCAATTATTTCTAGCACTGGGCAAAGTGCTACAACTAAAGTATTTGAAAAACTACAAAATATACTTTCTAATCTACCTGGGCCCCACATCTCCAGTTCTGTCTTGTGCGTCACTGTGGGTGCTCTTCGTTCGAACTCGAGACTTAACGTTCTTCTCTGACGCCAAGAACAGTGGCGGACCAGTTATCTTGATCTACCCGGACAGATAAATTAGCTCTATTATAAGCCATACTTTGGCAAGTCGTCAGGATGGCGCGATTACCATGGATACCGGTGTACGCATTCGTACACCCTAAGCCCGGGGGCATTGTGTGATTTCCAAAGATAGGAGAGCTCCTACACAGCTTCCTAATCAAAGGGTGACGTAAGAGGTGACGAGGCCTAATTCCACATTTTTGCATTTTGATCTCAAGCCGGGCTGTTTTGTCTAATTTCGGAAACTGTAGTTAGTCTATCATGTGAGGTTTTAGGAGCCCAGGGGGAGGGGTGTTTTTTTTGGAGGGAGGGGGGTAAGCACTGTATAGTACGGATATACCAACTCTTGTGTGTCTGAGTGAGTGAGTGAGTGAGTGAGTGAACATACAGCCAAATCCATTCCCTGACATTGGCACCATTGAAAGTTCAGTGGGAAGTGGACGTACATATCCCCTCCCTTGATGATGGAGCCACATAACAAGTATGGTGGTGGGGGGAGGGGGGGGTGCTAAGAGACACTGCTACAGCTCTCACTTTCAGTGCCGGTATAACACTGACAAGTTGTGTATCATATATTTATGACAAAAGAAGATGTTCCTGATTAATAGACTTTATCTTCACGCACATAAAGGTTTCTGTTGTTTAGATAAACATTTCACAAACATTAACATAAACATTTCACAAACATTACCACCTCACTAAATGACTAATCAGAGTAGAGCAAGTCCGATGATGTTCTATATATTTCATTTAATTCTGACCAAAAAAAAGAAAAAAAATATTCAACTTAGAATTCACATCATCACTTGTACTAAGACGCAATATGACATAATCTTCGTTAGTTTCGTCGTTGAAGCACATAATCATTTGTTCATTAAATCAAACTATCATATTCTACATGCAGCATTTCTCAATGTTCTCAACTTCACAATATTCTGCACTTGATACGAGAACATTTCATAACTCAGTATTGTATCAGATCTGTAACACGTGATCAATCAGTTACACAACTAAATCACTGTACTGGAAGTTTCAAAGTAACAAATATTCATAACCACTTGAATCACTTGAAATACATCTTCAACCTGTCCTAGAACTACTTCTGCAAGACTGCTTTTCCGTTTTTATTTCTATGAAATAATCAGTGAAATTCTAGTGAAAAAATGTACTAACAAAGCAGTAGAATCAAACAAATAAGCAATCAAACTAATACATGACTTAACTATCTCTTGCTCTTGGCCGAATACGCTGTCTCTCCGTCGTTGATGTTGTCGCTTTTTTGCGAATGTCTAATTAATGTTCTCTGTATACCATCATTATTAAAGAAACAATTGTTCTGTGCCTAAATCACATCAGTTCATTCTAGCACGCGATCGTCTGTACTTCGCGTTGTCCTATCCTCGGTGATTTCGTTGTTAATGTTGATAATATCTGAATTCTGAATACCACCAACGTTAGAAAGATAAAATGTTCTATGTCTGTCTATGAATACTGGAACCTTAAAATAACCTCCCTCATTAATATTTCATCATTAGCGTCTTCTATTTCGTCTCATCCCTCTACCTCTGTTTTTACTTTCTCTGTTTCCCGTAGTGTAATTATTTAATTTCTTATAGACCCTTTCATCATTAACCACTATCTTATCCTGACCTGAAATATAGTTTGATATTCCATGCTGATAAAACAAATGTCCCTCCTCATCATAACCAAAACCTTCTAGTGGCAAACGTTTGTCATTTTCTGGAATATTTGGATTTGCAAAGATGGTCTCCCGAGAGATCGGAGGTCTACTGATACTAGCAATAATCTTTGATGTTTCATTTGACTGTTGCTTAACTCGATCTCATAGCAAGTAGGCGTTTTATTTGATCTAATCTTCGCAAGTTCTGCGTCTTCATCACATCCACCCTTTACTGATGCTGCCCTTATCTCTGCTGCTGTTATAGTCCATCCTAATGTTTCCTTACCATTATATTTTTCCTGTCCTTTATTTGACGTTATTTGAACGCAGCCTATTAGTTTGGTTTCATTGGAAACTGTATTTTCTCTCACACCATATTTTGCTGTACATTTTTCTTCCATAAAATCATAATTGTATGCGAGATCTGCCTTACGGTGAACGTTATTAATCTGCACAAACATCTCTGATGTGGACTAACGAGGTGTATTAGAATTCTACAATTTCTCCGTTGTTCTATCTACTTCTTCATTGTCAAGAACAATAAATCCTTTTGATGTTGTCTTTCTGATTTTCTCTACCTTATCTACTGGCAGTTTTTTGGGTTTTGTCTTTATGTGTTTATTATTGTGTCGCCCAGCTGTATTTAGATTCCTTACTGCCTGTATCTGTGAACTAGTATTTGGCTGATGTTTCCATATGTGTGACCATTTGGTTAACGCCGGATCATGTTCAGTGAGATCCTTCAATGCATCATCTATGTACATCTGTCCATGTTTGTTATCTACTGCAGGATAGCCCACGCGTACGTCATTAATTATTTCATTCTTTGTCGTGTGTGATTGTGACCTATTGGTATAATTTAGGATATCTTTCATAAATGTTTTAAGTTCATCCTGATCTGGAATATCATCATAATTTGATGTTAGTCTTTCATCATTCATGTTAATATTTAAAGCAGATATTGAGCCTTGTGAACAACCTGCACTGTCTATGTGTCTCTGACAATTATTGCATTCTTTTACATTATCTTCATTAATTTCAGTCTTTTTATCTGCCACACATATATGGCTATCTCTTGTCACTATAATTGCAGTACTGGTTTTCTTCATCTTTGCTCATATAATAAGACTGCGTAGATACGTCATTTAATACGATCCTGTCTGTTTCTACACTAATATCATCTGTTTCAGTGGGTACAATTGTTGTGGCTACATCCTTCGTCTGTATTAAATAGTTTTCATTCATTGTAGTACCTATATCAGCTGTGTTTGTAACTTTTCTGAATAACTCCGTAGCTGTACTTGCATCTTTCCTGCCTAACTCTGTATCTGTACTGGTGCTACTGTCTTTTACTAGTGTTATATCGGTGTTGGTTTGTTTATCTTTTCTACTACAAGATCCCTGTGTGGCTACCTCCTTTGTCTCATATATTTATTTCTTCCTTTGTCTTTGTCTGATTTCGTACTCACTATAGCATTTATTTCTTTCTTGACATTTCTTTAAAAACTTTCGTTATTTTGTGGCATATATCTGCTATTATTTCCTTTAAAATAATTGTGCTGGTAGTTTTCTCTATACTTTGTGTCGTTATAGGCTGTTTGTCTGTTTTGATAACTCATATCCCTGGTTTTGATATTTGTTTCTTCTTCCATCTCTCTCATTTCTATAACAAGAGTTCTGTGTCTGTCTAAAGTCTGTTCTAGGATAAACATTGTAATGTGTTCTCATATTATTCTTGTCTCAACTCTCTACCTAACCTAGCTACTTCTCTCTTCAGATATCTGATCTCCCATTTTGATATATCTATTTCAGGTGTTTCTGTGATCTGTTGTGTCATTTTCTCTAACATTCTCTCTGAACAATCTCTGTATTATTCTTACAATATGAAATAATCAGCGAAATAATCAATAATTTCTAGTTAAAAAAATATACTAACAAAGCAATATAAATAAAAATATACACTGTAATTGCAACAACAATCTAACTAATACATAACTGTCTCTTGTTCTTGGCCGAATACGCTGTCTCTCCGTCGTTGATGTTATCGCTCTTTGCGAATGTCTAATTAATGTTCTCTGTATACTTCTGTATAGAAGTAAGGGTAGACCAAAAGAGACATGAAGAAGAACAACGGAAAGGATGTTGAGCAATAGAGGGCTCACATGGGCAAGAGCAGAAAAAAGGCAAAGGACAGGCATTTGTGGAAAACCCTTGCGGAAGCCCCATGTGCCCTGGGCACTTAAGGTTCAGGAAGAGAGAGAGAGAGAGAGAGAGAGAGAGAGAGAGAGAGAGAGAGTATACCACCATTATTAAAGAAACAATTGTTATTTGCCTAAATCACATCCGTTCACTGTAGCCGCGATCGTTTGTACTTCGCGTTGTCCTGTCCTCGTTGATTTCGTTGTTAATGTTGATAATATCTGAATTCTGAATACCACCAACGTTAGAAAGATAAAATGTTCTATGTTTGTCTAAATCACAAAACGTTTGGTTATAACATCAGCACGTGATCGTTAGTACTTGGCACTGTGTTCGCTTTTACGCCAGGTCGTCTCCTCCTCAATTTCAGAAATAGACACGGGCGCCATTATACTATTCATTGTCTTAAGACAATTACACGTGATTTGAAGCATGTTGGTGTTAGCTGTCCTTGAACTGGCCGAGCATTGTCTCACTGGCTGAGTCCGCCAATGCTGGATTCGCTTGATCTGCCAGCAGAGTTTCACGTGGTCAACCTCTTTTCCTTCAGCCTGTTGTGTTCCACTTGATAGCTTGTTTGGGGATCCTCTGATTGTTTCTTCTCATCACATGACCGACATACGAGTACGTCCATCTTTTTTTTCTGATCACCCGTGAGACAGGTTGTTGTTTGCTCATCTGTCTTATCTCTACGTTGTTCTTGAAATCGTCCCACTTTATGTCCAGTATTTTCCTTAGGCATTTGTTTTCAAAAGATTCTTCTTCTCTTCTTCTTCTTCTTCTTCTTCTTCTTCGTTCGCATTGTCTGTCTATATCTGCAGTCCTGTCTCTTGGATAAATTTCACTGTTTTTTGTAACTCATGTATGGAACCGTAGAGCTTATCTTCTTTAGTGGTTTCACTGGGCCAGTAATTATTTCTCAGTGTCTCGTAGTTGATGCAGTTCTGGAGGATATGTTCCACAGTTTGGGGCACCTGGGCACATGTACATAGATTAGTATCAAAAGAGTCTAATTTGTTGTCTATTTCTTTAGTTGTTTTCCAGCTTTCACATGCATAAATGAGGGTGGATATTACATTTGAATTGAATAATCTTAACTTGGTTTTTGTGCTTATAACTTTTGAATGCCATATGTTCTCAGGATTCTTGAAGATCGATGCTGCTATTGCAATTTTAACTCCAACTTCCTTCCTGGTGTCACTGTCCTGGTCTATGTAGCTGCCAATGTATGCTTCTTCTTCTTCTTCTTTCGCTTCTACCACCAAGACCGCCCTGTGATCTTATTGAATTTACACCTGTGGTCCTCGTTAAGTCCCGTGGTCCCCCATGTGGTCCCCGAAAGGACCACACGAGATCCCCGAGAGGACCACAAGAGGTTCAGAGTATCGTAGGGCTTGAGCCTGTATTATTGGTGGGTCTCAGAAGCGGGATTGCGTGACACCGTGGTTTTCGTTGCACCAGTTTAGTCTAGAGTTGGACTTTCTCACCGGAAAACCTCGACATGTTTTGGATATCAGTATATCCCCGCTGGGTGAGAGGTGGTAGCCCACCCAGTCCAGAGTTGGACTTTCTCACCGGAAAACCTCAGTGTGATTAGAATACACATACATCTCCGCCGGGTGACAGGTGGTTGCCTATCTAGAATGCCCTGGTCCAGTGTCTCCGACTTCAGCATTTTGTGGTCGTGGCCTCTACCCTTCCTAGTTGTTACCAGGATGGAGCTTTTGTCCATGAGGATGATCCTCGCCACTGGTGACTTCCACCCCTGGGTTGAGCCGGTTTAGGCATATTATCCCAGTATGAGGGTGCCAAGGTATGCAAAATGGTTTACTTTTTCAACAGCCGTTCCTTCTACGTATATTTGTCCTTCGTGGTTAATGAGAAGTTTCATTATTTTTGTTTGTATTTTGTTAATTTCAAGTCCCATTTTACTAGCCATTGAAGACAGGGTATCTCCTTTCTAACTGTGCCTAAAAGTAACCTAACATTCTGCACAAAGTTAACGTCAAGGGCCTGTGGCGCAACGGATAACGCGTCTGACTACGGATCAGAAGATTCCAGGTTCGAATCCTGGCAGGCTCGGAAATTTTTTTTTATTTTATTTTTTAAAATACAAATCACAATTGCTGCTGACCGATATCTTTGTAGCAATGTTAGGAGTTTCTAAATTTAAACTGCAGTAAATTCTTATATATGTATATAATTATCTTCCCGGCAATAATGGCGGTTATGATGAATTATAGTAAAATATGGTCCCCCGTCGTGGAAGTTATTCGGTACACTACTCTTAGTGTATGACACACAGAAACTGTCTTAAGAAAACGTAAATAAACTACAGGCCTGGAAAATAAAACCAGTAGCTAAAGTAGATAGGGACTAGTTTTACATGTGTAAGTCTAAGATTGGGAAAAGAAGGAAAATGTTATGGAAACATATCAGGGACACCAACTCCGAAGAACTCAGACAAAGATCGAAAGAATGCATTCATCGGCCCCAAATATGTAACAAAGACTGGATTCTGGAATTTAAGAACATTGACAGCAATGTCAAAAACTGCTCATATAATCCGAGAAATGGATAGATATCACCTAGATGTACTGGGCATCAGTGAAATGCGATAGCCAGAAGCATGGAAAAGATCTGCGGAAAACCGTAAGTTAATAATACATTCAGGCAAATACGATGGGAAATACCAAGAAGGAGTAGGTATAATTATGTTCAATGTAGCTGCTACGAACCTTATAGGATGAGAAACAGAACAGTCGTATAATAAGAGCATGATACAAACTAAGACACGGAAGAATGACTCTCACATTGTTATGCACCCACGAATGATACAGATGATGAAATAAAAGACGATTTCTATCACCAGCTGCAACAACTTATCAACAAAGTCCCTAAACACGACATCTTAGTTGCCATTGGAGACTTCAAGGCCAAGGTAGGAAAAGGTAACACCAGCGTTGAAAAAGTAACTGGGAAAAAAGTGATTGACACGGTAACTCAGAATGGAGAAAGATTAATTGAATTATGTCTAACAGAAGGCATGGTCATTGGAGGAACAATATTTCCACACAAAGAAATCAACTTGGATATCAATAGATGATTGAACCAGAAACCAGATAGATCATTCTTGTATTAGAAAGCAATTCAGGACATCTCTGATAGATGTAAGGGCATATAGGGGGGCAGATGTCAACGGTGATCACAATCTGTGATTAGGGAAAATAAAACTAAAACTGAAAGGCCTACACAAGAAAGCATTACTCAGAAAGATAAACAGCCACGTACTATTATACTAATAGTAATTTCAATCTGGAACTTACCAGTCATTTCGCAGCACTCAGAGAAGTAGACCAGATAGATATAGATGAATTATGGAATTTTATTACAGCACACCCATAATCACGGCTGCAAAATCAAGTGGAGGACCACAAAAACAAGTAGAAAAGCTGGATATCAGATAACACATAGAAATATATACATGAAGGATGAGCAGTCAAATTAGACATGTTGAATGTAAAGACAGATCTTGGACAAGATTTGACAAAAGCGACATACAAAGAACTAGACAATAAAGTAAAAAGTTCAACTAGAAAGGATAAAAGAGAATACATGGACAATATGGCGAAAGAATGCTGGGAAATCATTAGAACGAAGAAAACACGCTGAATTCTTTCAAGACTAAATGTTTCAGAAGAATTAGAACAATATTTTGGCCAAACACCATAAGAAATAACACATTGTTGGCAGAAACGTAGATGAAGCCACTGACAGCGATTATTGAGGAAAGACGCTGGCGATGGTTGGGACATGTGCTCAGGATGACTGACAACTCACTACCAAAAACAGTGCTAAGATGGACACCACAGGGGAACAAAAGTAAGGGTAGAGTAAAGGAGACATGGAGAAGAAGAACAGAGAAGATGTTGAGCAAGAGAGGGTTCACCTGGGCAAAATGTGGAGAAAAAAAAAGGCAAAGGACAGGCATTTGTGGAAAACCCTTGCGGAAGCTTCATGTGCCTTGGGCACTTAAAGTTCAGAGAGAGAGAGAGAGAGAGAGAGAGAGAGAGAGAGAGAGAGAGATGGCGAAAGAAGCAGAGAAAACATCAAAAACAGGAGACAGCAAAACAACAAACAAAAGAGGCTAACGGTTACTATTACATCCGCAGAAAAAACCAATCGTTAGCAAATCTGGAACCCTATTAACATCAGATAGAGACCAAAAGCAAAGATGGGCCGAACGCTTCCAAGAATTACTTAATCGACCACACCCAAAAGAACTGATAGACCTTGAAACTGACTTATGAATCCCACAACTAAATGTCAACCTAGATGAAATTACATTGCATGAAACTGAAACAGCAGGAATTTAATGGCTGACACCAAAGCTGTAGGTGAAGATGAAATGACAGCCGAAATGTTAAAAGCTGTTAACAGTAACAACATGAGCCAACTACAGAGGATGTTTAATAATGTTTGGAAAGAAGAAAATGTCCCTTCTAAATGGAAAAAAGGAATCATTGTTAAAATATGAAAAAAAAGCAACCGTAGTGATTGCAGTAATTGGAGAGAAGTAACCTTACTATCAACTATGTCAAAAGTATTTTTCAAGGTCGTTCTGAATAGAATTAAAGATATAGTGGATACTGCAATGAGAGATGAACACACAGGATTTCGAAAAGGGAGAAACTGCCTCGACCAGATCTTTACAAGGATGTATACTATCTCCTTTGCTTTTTGGAATTGCCATAGACTTCATAATGAAAAAATGCTGCACAGGTACAACAGTAG
The DNA here is from genome assembly GCA_009760885.1 of Achatina immaculata. Lineage (NCBI taxonomy): Eukaryota > Metazoa > Mollusca > Gastropoda > Stylommatophora > Achatinidae > Lissachatina > Lissachatina immaculata. The sequence continues at coordinate 25,376,453 of CM019696.1, read as the reverse complement.
AAGATCTTGGTTTTGCAGGTGACATAACTCTTATCAATGACAATGTGAATTTTATGCAAGAAAAAACAGATAGCCTGTCTTCATTGACTGGTAAAAATAGGACTTCAAAATCGATAAGGAAAAAACAAAACTAATGAAACTTCCCATTAATCAAGAAAGAAAAATATACGTAGAAGGAACATCTGTTGAAGAAGTAAACCAATTTGCATACCTCGGCAGTTACGTAGACCAGGATGGTGACACCAGAAAAGAAGTTAGAATTAGAATTGCAAAAGCACCATTGACCTTCAAGAATCTTGAGAACATATGGCATTCAAAAGTTATAGGCACAAAAACCAAGTTAAGACTATTCAATTCAAATGTAATATCCACCCTCATTTATGCATGTGAAAGCTGGAAAACAACTGAAGAAATGGACAAGAAATTAGACTCTTTTGCAAACAAATGCCTAAGGGAAATACTCAGTATAAAATGGAACGAATTCAAGAATAACGCAGAGATAAGACAGATGTGCAAACAACAGCCTGTCTCATGGGTGATCAAAAAAAGAAGATGGACATACTTGGATGTCGGCCATGCGATGAGAAGAAACAATCAGAGAATACCAAAACAAGCTATCAAGTGGAACACAACAGGCCGAAGAAAAAAAGCTGATCACATAAAACTCTAAAGAGGACATTGTTAAGAGAGGCCAGTTTAGTTGGCATAAAATCCTTTGATGAGGTTGAAAAGCTCGCAGAAAACAGGAAAACTTGGCGAACTACCATGCGGGCCCTATGTGACGTTTAACGGCACGGGAATGATGTAAGATGTAAGTACAAGATAATTTATGCCGCTTCGATTTTTCAATAAATAAATAAATACGTAATTTTTTTTTAAATTCAGGATTCTATACCCGGCCATTTGTTAAGAAATAAATCTGTTTGTTTTCTCTAAGTGTCAAATACTGGTTCATTGTTAAAGGATCTCGGTATACGTCCGAATAGTTAGTGATACACGTTACTGTGATCCGATATGCTTTCCTTCTATATACGTCGCTCCGATATACGCCACTTCGTTATACGTCGATCCACTATACGTAGCTTCACGCTAGCGTCGCTGATTAATCGGGGATGGTAACCCTCAGGCACGCTAAACTGTGGTCAGTTGTGGAAGTGAATGTTTGTGTTCTATCTTGGACCTCATGAAGCGGTTACACATCTAGAACCTGTAGACCTCCGAGCGTTGTAATCCTGGGCCCTTTCTCCAGAGCGGCAGGGCCGTAACGTGTGCCAGAGTGGAGAAGGGATGGGTGGTACCTCTATAACAGGAGTTCATTTGTTCTTTCTCTGAGAGTTTCACTCTCAAGCACAGAGCAGCATACAACATGCAGCAACAACGACAACGCCAGCAATAACAGCAACAACAATAGAAACAACAATAGCATTAAAAATAACAACACTAGAAACAAAAACAATAAAAGCAACAACAACAGAAAAAACAATAGCAACGAAAGCAACAACAATAGAAACAATAATAACAATAAAAGCAACAACAGTAGAAAGAACAGTAACAACAAAAACAACAATAGAAACAACAGTAACAACAAAAGCAGCAACAATAGAAACAATAACAATAAAAGCAGCAACAATAGAAATAACAATAACAATAAAAGCAGCAACAATAGAAATAACAATAAAAACAAAAACAAAAAATAGAAACAACAACAATAGAAACAAAAAATAGAAACAACACCAATAGAAATAACAATAAAAGCAACAGCAGTAGAAACAACAATAACAATAAAAACAACAACAACAATAGAAACAGCAATAACAATAAAAGCAACACCAATAGAAACAACACTACCAACAATATTAACAACAAAATCAGCAACAGCAGAAACAACACAATAGTGTATGCTTCAGAAATACGCAGCCCAAATCTCGCCAAGCCGATCTCGCGTGAGTTCTAATGCGATCATTCGGGGTGGTGATCTCACAGCACGCGGTATGTCACAGGGCGTTGTGTTCCACAGACAGGGCGCATTAGGCCTAATTTTATACGCTGTATTAAGTTTATGCGTATATTTTATAGAGTTCAAACGTGGCAGAGTAATTATATACCACCAGCCTCCCGGGTGGCTTTTTGCTGAAGAAAAGCCTGGTTTTGTTGTTGTTATCATGTCCCTTACGTATTCTGAACTGCCTGCGGTCATTTTGGTTATGTCTCATTGTTTCGTCTGTCATTTGTCATAATCTTAACTTTCTTGGAAATCAGAGTGTCGGAGCTTTTCTATAACTTTTAACCGCCAGGATTATACGAATGATTTCTAGACATCCTGGGCTATTTGAAGGACTGATTGTGCCATCTCCGTATCTAAGTTCTGGGGTATGGTGACTTTCAGTATTGAGAGAGTCGAGTTTCTCATATTTATTATCGCCTGTGACATTTGTTGGTTGTGTTTTCTGCACCGATGTCTGGAAGAGGTACACAGGCAGGGTGCGGTCTTGTCTTACATCAGTGTTTCTCAGGTTTCTTCGGGCTGCTGCCGCCCCCCCCCCCCGCTATTTTCTCCCAAGCCACGTCCTCAACTACCCCTCTACCCCCTTACCCCTCACCCCGTTATGTACTACTCCTATAATGTCTTATTAAACCAGGACATGCATTACACAACTAAAAAGTTCAGCAAGCAAACCACTTTAACAGTGTGCGTGAGTACATTCATAACTCACCAACTGCGTTATTTTCTCAACTTTTAATGTGATGGACGAGTTTCATGTAGGGACACAAGTTTCTCAGTATCAGGCTGACAAATGCTATACAAGGAAGGTATTACTACCCCTGTCTGCTGCTTCATTTTTTTCATCAACGCCCTCCTACCCCCCCCCCATTTTCTTCCACTGCCTCCCCCTCCCCTCTTACTAACCTCTTTTTTCCTTGATAGCCCCCTTCCGGTCCTTTCCAACCCACAACCGGGGCTTTAACGCCCACCCTGGGAAACATTGACTATTGTACGAACTTTCTGTAACTGCGAGCTGTTGTTGTTCGCAGCCGATGCTGTAGAGATGTTGAGGCACAGCATCGTATCGGCGTGGGAGCGGGTTATGGCAGCCACTTTTTCAGTCCCGGAGTACAACTAAAAAGCAAGGGGCGTGCAGTGCTTCTCTATCAGACTCCACCACCACGGAGACTGTGGTGATCCGTGGCCCGTTAACCAGGCTAAGCCTGTTACTGGGAGTACCATGGAGAGGTGAGACAGGATCTTGATCAGCTATGATTGGCTCATGGGACAATGGTCTTCAACCCCCAACATCGTCTTACATCTTTCACTATATCTTAGAGCATTCAAATGATTCCTCTTCTGTTCTGACGTTTCTTTTTTTGTTCTTGGTTGAGTAGTTCTACGAGGTGGACTAAGTGAGAAGAAAATCCTGTTTACATTATATTCTACAAATCCTGACTTCTTCTGGGATTTAGCTTTTCTTTTATTACTCAGTGGAGGTGCGTACATATGGGATTAATTTGTACGTGAGCATTTGTGTTACCTAAGGCACTGACGTATCTCGGAGCAGTAATAACAGCTGATGGCACGGACACAGTTGAAGTCCAGTCACGAATAGGACAGGTAAGCTTAGCTTTTTATCACACGAGGAAACGCTAACAAACATGAAGATGTCGCTAAAGTGAGGAAAAGAGCAGAAATATGCTGCATAAAGAGCCAGAATTGCTGTATGGCTGTGAAACTTGGACAGTTAACAAATGGCTGTGAAACTTGGACAGTTAACAAATGGCTGTGAAACTTGGACAGTTAACAAATGAGTGTGAAACTTGGACAGTTAACAAATGGCTGTGAAACTTGGACAGTTAACAAATGGCTGTGAAACTTGGACAGTTAATAAATGGGTGTGAAACTTGGACAGTTAACAAATGAGTGTGAAACTTGGACAGTTAACAAATGGCTATGAAACTTGGACCGTTAGCAAATGGCTGTGAATCTTGGACAGTTAACAAACAGATGAAAAAAAAAAGAACTGCAGGCAGTAGAAATGTGGTTTTTGGAAAAAGATTCAACAAATGTCTTGCACAGAAAGGAAAAAAAAACCCCAAACAAATGAAGAGGCCTTCAGAGAAGTTTAACAAGAAGGAAAATTAATTAAAATTATAAGAAAACAACAGTCAAAATTTCTTAGACATTCATGAGAAGACAGAAGTTAAAGAAACTCGTAATCAGTGTAAAACTCCAGGGACAAAGGAGAAGGAGGTTAAGAGAAAATATCTCAGATTATCACGGGGATAGAACAGCATCTGAACTACTTGGAAACACTGTGGACAGTGCATGGTGGAGAGGCACTATGCACAGTGGAGAGGCACTATGCACAATGGAGAGGCACTATGCACAATGGAGAGGCACTATCTCCAAGGCTCTTCAGCGCGGCACATAAAGAACGAAAGTACACTAGTACCTGGCTGCACTGTAGATTCTGACTGCTTCGCGGACAGATATGCACTTGTTCTAATAATCAAGGCATCCGTAGCACTTGTCCGTAGGAGATCATGGGAAGGAGTATTAGGGCACAAAGTCTGGCCATAGTCGGACGAAACAACTCCAGACATCAGGTGAGGGTTTGACCAGGGACTTTTAAACTCGGTGGAAGAACAGTTAAACCGCCTACCTACCAAGACCCCATACTCAGCCCCCTTTGGGAGACGGGGGGGGGGGGAGGTCCAGCTAGTGCATTGCTCCGGGGGATGGAGTTTCCCTGTTTTAAAGATGGATCCAGAAGCTTCGAGAAGGGGTTGTATAAAAACATAAAAGCGGGAGAGCGAAGGGGTGCAATGGCTTTCTTAGAGGCCTTGCCAATACGTCACTGCTATTAATAACCGGCTTTTGGAAACTAATTTCCTTAAAAGGCATTAAAAAAAATATTTCTGTTGTATCACTAGTAAAGTAAGTAAAGGTAACCCTGTCATGCCTTAGAGGCACATAGGGATATGGTGTTAGTGCCCGTATTTTCCTTGACCTGTCAGCACATTAGAGGGTGATATGGTCAGTATCACGCCTGGCTGCCTTTTCCTTCCCCAACTCCAGAGGAAGTCGGGTACCCATTTCTACAGCTGGGTGACTGGGGTGCCGCCGGCCGAATTCGAACCCCCGACCTTCGCCATGAGAGACCAGTGCACTAACCACTTCGCCACCCAGACACCCCTGTTGTATCACTAGTCCATTTAAAATACAGAAACTTCCGATTGAACTATTTTCACGACAATTATGTTAATTATTAGTCCTCGCCGCGGTATTAGAGCGACAAAGAGGCAACATCTAATGTTACGGCCAAGAAAGAATGAGAGAATATTCTTATATTATCACTGTAGAAGCTGTGATCTTTGCAGCCAGCGCCGTTGTGATCATGAAACTCGCGCTTCGCGTCCTTCATTTATTCTGCTCATGTGGATGTAACTTGGATTGAAGACGCAGTGAGCACATTTTTAGAAAGAAATAGCCATGATGTCGTGAAAAGTATGGAGTGCAAAGAATTCCCCTTTGCGTAAAAGAGAAGTTTGTTTGTTTGTTTTTCACTTTTAACCATACAAATAGTCTCCCAGTGTAGATGTCCCACCTGATTTACCTAGTTTTTGTTTAAAATCCTATTTGTATCAGAACTGTTTTTAAAAGCTCTTCCTTAATTAGTTATTTAAAAAAAATATGACGAAGTTCTTGTTGCCAAAATGTTGTTTGTTCTATAGTTTTGTAACAAAATAATGAATATAATGTACTATAATTGTTATATTTCCTCATCGTTTTATTATATGAGTGCTTCTGTACAAGTCTACCCTTCATGGCATGATATAGCTGTGGATGATTGTGTGTAATTACTCATGTTGTAAGTAGTAACAACTCAACATACAACAACATACAAACAAACCAACACTTCACACTGACTTTGCTTAAGTCTCAGGACCGACCTTTACATTGAAGAACAGGTCCAAGCGTAAGTCCAGCTCCAAGATCTCGCATATATATCCGCGTTTACTTTCTCAGCACTCATGTACACAGATAAAAACCTCACAATATGTCCGGTCTCTAGCTCCTCCGCAGCTGTTCTCTCTCTCTCCAAAAGTCCTATTAAAAAAAAAAAAGAACTCGCGACCAAGTTCACTAACAACTCAGTCACATGACCAAATGAGGAATTTTTACATCCTCACTTGCCTAAACGTGTACTGCAGTGAGGGCTGTACATCTGCTACACACCAAGTAACCCATATACTCCTATACCCCGTATACTTGATGTATCACAGCAATATGGTGGACAAGGCAAGGATGAGCATGGCCTCTGTTCTTGCTGGGGTTTACTGCGCAATCTGGCACTGTAGCCCCCGCTGGGAGGGTATTGATCCATCATCGTATGCACGCCCCGGGGCATGAAGAAGGAAGTGGTATCGTCAGTTATAATGTTCATTATTATTCAGCATGATTAAGAACAGCAAACATGTTATTGCAAACACAGCTTTGAAGTAAAGGAAATCAAATACATCAGGGCTTCTCACACTTTGTCTGCCGCGGCCTCTCCACACTCTTTCCCCCATCCCCTTCCTCAAAGTACTATTTAGTATTAAATGGGGGAAAAACAGTGCACACATTTCTAGTTTTCCAAATCATCATCATCATTCTTCTTCTTCTTCTTCTACTTCTTCTGTGAACACCTTCAGACGTCGACTTATGTTTTTGAAGCAGATGATGATCGTCCAGAGTTTGTTTTGGACTGGTGTGGTCTTTGGCCATATTTGCCTTCTCTTGTTTTGGACTGGAGTGGTCTTTGGCCATATTTGCCTTCTCTTGTTTTGGACTGGAGTGGTCTTTGGCCATATTTGCCTTCTCTTGTTTTGGACTGGAGTGGTCTTTGGCCATATTTGCCTTCTCTTGTTTTGGACTGGTGTGGTCTTTGGCCATATTTGCCTTCTCTTGTTTTGGACTGGTGTGGTCTTTGGCCATATTTGCCTTCTCTTGTTTTGGACTGGTGTGGTCTTTGGCCATATTTGCCTTCTCTGTTGCTCATATATTGGGCACTCCTGCAGCATGTGGTCTGCTGTTATCTCTGTTGGTGCCACATGCACATCCGTCGGTTGATCGTATTTTAAATTTGTTTTCCAAACAATCTAGACCTGCTTTTCGCAGATCCCTGCTTGATTTTGAGGAGAGAACATATATGAGATCCAATGCCGTCTTAATGCATGGGCCCACCTGGGCACTGTCCAGAGGCCTCAAGTGCATGAGCCCCAACCAGCCCATGAAAATCTATGAATTCCTAATATTACTTGCATAAGTTAGAGAGGATGGTGGGGGGCCCAGTGCATTACTTTGTTCAGGGGCCCCCGATGGTGTTAAGATAGCCCTGATGGGATCCACTGATAAATTGTGTCTTATAACAGAAAGAAATCCTTACCAGACAAACAAACTTTCTGAGACAATCACGTGATATTATTCTGCTTTCCACAGCAACATATCCTGGAACAAGTACCTCCATGCAAGTCCCAACACAAGAACCTGAAGGGCACGACATCATGGCTAGGTCTTGACCACCAGGGGCTGTCACTTGCCCAATTAGTGTCCATTAAACACCTTTGTTATCTCCCCCACAAACAACGACCCACCAGAAGGCGGGGTAGGAAGAGAAAGATGCGGTAATGCTTTCAGTTTTGTTTAGGCAAAGACTGATGTAAGTATGACTGTGGTTTCATTTTGTAACTGGAAGTTCTTGTTTTGAAGATTTGTTTGTGCGTTTTGTTTTGTTTTGTCACAAATCGCATGTTTCCTCCCTGTGTTTCTTCTTATTAATGTTTGTCTCATTCGTCTTTGGTTGCTTTTATTATTATTATTATTATTATTATTGATCATTTCCAATTGTCTCAGAGATCTTACTTAGTATCTCAAATACCGAGAGAGAGAGAGAGAGAGAGAGAGAGAGAGAGAGAGAGAGAGAGTTTCATAAGCGATACAAAGAGTCTTTATTTCTGCAAGCTCTCATAGAGCTATACTTATCTCTCTCTCCCTCTCTCTCCCCCTCTCTCTCTCTCAGAGGTGGCATTCTCTCTCAAACGCCCCCCCCCCAAACTCCTCTGCCCGCCGTGTGTCAGAGAAGCAACACCTGTATAAGTTACGAAAAGAGTGATGAGAACTCGAACCCGCTGTCAATACATCTCGCTAAATCCTGCGCTTCTATGCACTACCTCTCCTTCTTCTTCTTCTAAGCATTAATGCTCATGTTATTTAAATAACATCTAATATCCATTTCATTCTCTTCTAATTGTGCTATTTTCATCAACGTGGCCGTATCTTGGAGCGTTGTGTTGTCTTGGAAACAGATTCAAGGGACTTATGTTAAATCCTGATATTGACTAAAGACTATATGAAGTCATAGAGGACCACATGAGTCCTATAACAACCAGGCGAAGCTTAAAAAGGGGTCCCATGGGTGGGATATCGTCTTGACTAGTTCAGAACAGCAGCACACATCTGCACCGTATCTAGCACAGTCATCATCGCTCTTCACGCGTACGTCTCATTCGTCTGTTCTCCACCCAATCAGCGTCTTTCTTTCTATTAGTAACATCCGGGCAATGTTTTCAAATCCGGTACTAACCGTGGGTTGGTTTTTCTTTGCTCATATTCTCAATAATATTCTTATCTAGTATAAATAGAACTTCTTTTCCTAAATTATAATGAATGATGAGTTCATGACATAAATAATGGAAAGAACAAAGTTTTCCGCTGCTGGTAAAAACTGAAGCTGCGGACTTGGGTGAAGTTTTCATTTTCATGAGGACTTCATCGCGATATTCTATTTTCTCTTTATATACTACATCCAGTGCGCCTCGCTTTGCAGCCAGATATTCACCGTTGTTTCTTCACTATTAGTGTACTAGATCCCCACATTTAAACCTGGATCTACAGGAGAGCGCCGGCAACAAAGCTGAGACTTCTCTCATAAAGATAACTCGCCATTCACTATGGCAGTTACATCTCTTATCATTTGTCAAATTAACTTTTTTTTCCTCCACAATTCTTCTTCATTCTTTACTAATTCATTTTGTGCAAGTCCCATCTCGGAATAAAATTGTATTAAGAAAAGATTCATGACAAATTTTGTACAAGTCCCATCTCGGAATAAAATTGTATTAAGAAAAGATTCATGACAAATTGTGTACAAGTCTCATCTCGGAATAAAATTGTATTAAGAAAAAATTCATGACAAATTTTGTACAAGTCCCATCTCGGAATAAAATTGTATTAAGAAAAGATTCATGACAAATTGTGTACATAACAAAAAGCTCTTGATTTTTTCCCTAAAAGGTAACTCAGAGCAGAAGTTGTAAACTAAGTTGAATACATTCATTTTCTGATGTTCTTGTTCTTGTTTTCATTTTTAGTTCTTGCTTTCATTCTTGTTCTTCCTCTCATTCTTGCGTTTGCTTTCGTTCTCGTTCATTCTTTCGATCTTGTTCTTGAGCCAATTTTTGTTCTCGCTTTCATTCTTGTTCTTGCTCCCACTTTTGTTCTTGCTCCCACTTTTGTTCTTGCTTTCATTTCTGTTCTTGCTCCGATTCTTGTTCTTGCTGTCATTCTTGTCCTTGTCCCAATTCTTGTTCTTGCTGTCATTCTTGTCCTTGTCCCAATTCTTGTTCTTGCTGTCATTCTTGTCCTTGTCCCAATTCTTGTTCTTGCTGTCATTCTTGTTATTGTCCCAGTTCTTGTTCTTGCTGTCATTCTTGTTCTTGTCCCACTTCCTGTTCTTGCTCTCATTATTGTTCTTGCCCTCTTTCTTGTTCTGATTGCCTTGAAATTGACTTTTCTAGTTCTTTGCAGCTGATGCCGTGACGGTATTCAAGCTTCATGGTTATAATCTACCACGGTAAAGTTCTTTTATAAGAAAACTTAGAATACATAGAAGCGAAGATTCGTTTCTTGTCTAAGAAAACTTTGACATACAAGTGAAGATTCATTTCTTGTCTAAGAAAATGTTGACATACAAGTGGAGATTCGTTTCTTGTCTAAGAAAAAGTTGACATATAAGTGGAGATTCGTTTCTTGTCTAAGAAAATTTTGACATAGAAATAAAGATTAGTTTCTTTAGGAAATTCTCGACATAAGGCATTTTTGCATAAGAAGCTTTGGGTACGGGAAAGGACACGTCTTCATCTTCTTCGTCGTTGGCCCGGGTATCGACGCCGATCTCTCCTACAAACTTCGGCCGCTCGTCTCAGGTCTTCAGCATCACCGTAGTGTTTCCATGTGGAGCTGGGGTCTGGCCGGGTCCTTTGCCTGAGTGGATTGTGTAGCTGGAGGTTATGTTTTGCTGTCTGTTGCTTTTTGTCGCAGGCACCTAGATCTGTTGTGTCAGTTTCCAGTTCGTGGTATTAGATGACACGTCTCATCTTGCAATATACTGTTCCTGGGCGGAAGATTGCAAATTGGTCATTTCTTGAGAGTTCGTAAAGATGAGTAGGAAAAGGACAAATGAGTGGAGCGAGTCAAGGGAGATAAGTGACACGATCAGCGAGCAGAAGCACAAATAGCCCTGGTCTGTTAGACACGTAACAAGTTAATGGCACGTAATATGTTAGACACGTAAAAGGTTAATAACACTTTGATTGTCGTCCTGTTAAAACTCTTTAACCCCCTCGTTAACGAGGCTGCAAGTCCTGCATGTGAAGTAGACACTTTGGACACTTAGAAAATGTCTGCTTTGAGCGCTGATTGAGAAATCCGGCTACTCGACTCACCCTCGGCAACATATACTCGAGGTTTCGCTTTGCGTGAGTCTCTGCGACCAGGTCACCCAAACCCTCCTAAAGCTGCCCTGGAGTGTATGAAAAAGCAGGATTAAAGATATCACTGTCCGCTGATACCAGAAGTCTGTCAGTCTCATTTTATACTTCGCCTCTCTCTCTCTCTCTCTCTCTCTCTCTCTCTCTCTCTATTCCGGTGTCTTGCGCAGTTTTGTCCTCTATAATTTTATAACAGTACCTCATACTGTTATACCACCAGGGTCTGCTGGTTAATTTTTTTTTAAAAAGGGGGCCCTAATATTTGTGTAGCTTAGGGCTTTACAAAGTCTAAATCTGGTGCTGGTTAGAAGCCTGTTAGAATAATCACGCCTGGTAGACAGGACATTGTGAGCCGGTGAAGTGATAAGCGGACAAAACAGAATACTCACGTCTTTGTCCATCATACTCAAACGATATTAATCTGCTTAACCTGGCAGCTCAGGTTGATCACAGCCCTTAACACTTCACCCTGTAAGACTTGGCCCTACTGTGATGGATTTGAGATCACGCCATCTGGCTTTCTTCGTGAACCTGTCGTCAATACTCCCCTGCTCATCACATGATCAGACTCCTGCGCGTCATATGACCAGACTCTTTGCATCACATGACCAAGCCTCACCCCACCACGTGACCAGATTCAAAGGAAAATTAACATGCTGTAGTTTTATGGAGTTTTTTTTTTTCTTCTCTGTTTCTGAACTGCATTACGTGTACCAAGTATCGGGTTTAACCTCCACCCAGGTCCCTAAACTTAAGAGCTCCCGCCCTTTCTGCCGTATACTATCCATCTCCTGACATGTGGCCCATTTCCCTCTAGTTGTAATATGACTTTGTATTACACATACCAAAACACAGCTGCCTTTTGTCTAACATAAAGAACTGGTGCAGCCTGCACTTACGTACGAATGCCACATGAAAGAATAATTCGTACTTTAAGAGTTATGTTTCCCAGGTGTCTGGCTTATGCCTTGTAGCCAACCTGCCACTGGTAGCAGCGGCTTTCAATTTCGAAACAACCCACTCTGTGGGTGAGGTGGGGGGGGGGGAAGGGTTGATAAGATAGGAGAATCAGACTTGTGGAAATTTTTCAAACAGAAGTGAGGGGAGAGAATCGGGGATTATTTATTTATTTATTTTCTAAATATTTATTTATTTTCTCTGAGAGAGAGAGAGAGAGAGAGAGAGAGAGAGAGAGAGAGAGAGAGAGATTGAGATTCTGCGTTCCCTAAATTATTTCATTCGGCGCTTCCTAGCAGTCATCCAAAGTCCGGGTGGATGATTCGAAGTCGAGGTGGGTGATTCGTGGTCTAGGTTGATGATTCGACGTCGAGGTGGGTGATTCGGGGTCTAGGTTGATGATTCGACGTCGAGGTGGGTGATTCGTGGTCTAGGTTGATGATTCGACGTCGAGGTGGGTGATTCGGGGTCTAGGTTGATGATTCGAAGTCGAGGTGGGTGATTCGTGGTCTAGGTTGATGATTCGACGTCGAGGTGGGTGATTCGGGGTCTAGGTTGATGATTCGAAGTCGAGGTGGGTTATTCGGGGTCTAGGTTGATGATTCGACGTCGAGGTGGGTTATTCGGGGTCTAGGTTGATGATTCGACATCGAGGTGGGTGATTCGGGGTCTAGGTTGATGATTCGAAGTCGAGGTGGGTGATTCGGAGTCGAGGTGAATAATTTAGAGTCAATGTGGATGATGTGGATGATTCAAAGTCGATGTGGAGTCGAGGTGCGTGGGTGTAGGCCGAGATGGAGGTAAATTTATCGTGTGTTTCTGCTGAATATTTCAAGATAACAGAAGAAGCAAAAAGAAAATGAAAAAAAGTCAATAAAACTATAGAACTTTCGACTTAAAGTCTTCATCGTAGGCAACTAAAAAGACAAAAATATATAGATGAAGAACAAACACAAAGAATAATACATTACTATCAGATTTCTGTAACGGTTGTTTCAAAGTCAGCTACATATTGCTACTTTATATTTTGCCTACTTTACACTGCCTGTTCCTGAGTAAAGTTGTGTTTTGTAATATGGTAATGTACTGCAGAAAACGACAATCCTGTTTTGTAATACGGTAATGTACTGCATAAAACGACAATCCCAATTTGTAGGGCATGTTTGGAGGAGAAAAGGGCTAGAGCACTTAATGGCAACAGGAAAGACCGAAGGTAAAAGAGACAGAGGTCGACAGAGAGAAAAGATGTTGGATGACTTGGTATCTTGGCACGGGAAATGCTCGGTGATAAGCCTTTTGAGATGTACAAGGGATCGAAGGTTGTGGAAGGACATGATATCCTGCACTTGTTGACAGGGATCTAGAGAGAGAGAGAGAGAGAGAGAGAGAGAGAGAGAGAGAGAGAGAGAGAATGTACTACAAGAGTGCAAAAGACGTTCAGAACTTGAGACAAAGGACCTGGTCAAGTCCACTTATCTGAGGGTGAACATTGGACCATGTGAACTACTGCACCAAGCGCATGATAGAACAATGAAGAAGCAAAATAACTGTAAATAAACCCCCCCAAAAATGCCCTTAAAATGTAGGAAAATATAGTAAAACTGCTCTTAAAGCGCAGCTAACTCCATACAAACTGGTTATTTCATTTTGTTAACCCAACATTATCATTCCATTATCTCATTTCTTTCAAACTTTTACTTTATTGATCAAGAAATGTGTGCATTGATCAAGAAATTTGTGCTGAAAATCTCCCTCCCTCCCATTTCCCAAAACCTTCGCATTACCAGAACTAACATACCCCCCCCCCCCTTTTTTTTTCCTCCCGCCCACGCTACTTTCATCTACACCCGCCCAAACCATCTCTAACCCCATCACAAAATCTCATGTAATTTATCAAAGATACATTACCTCTTCTACAGTGCTCCTGCACTCGCTTAATAAACTCACGCCTGAGCTCCCCTAGAGCCTGGACACAAAAACAACACAGAACAAAACAACTCAGCCATTGTGAGACAGTAGCCTAGCTCTGAATGGAAGATGACTGTGTGGGAAAATGACTGGCCTCTTTGCTTTTGCTAGCATAGGGAATACGAATGAGAAGAGGGGGCATTGAAAATATTATAACAACAGGAAAAATAGAAGGAAGAAGATCAAGAGGAAGACCAAGAGAAATGATACTGGACAGTCTGACGGGTTGGTGTGAGAGGAGATCACCAATTGAACTGGTGGCCTGCATGAAGGATCGTGTACTCTGGAGAAGCATAATAGCCAACGCCAGTCGGCATGGCACCTGATGATGATGAGGGAATACGGTTCGAACCCAGCTCTAGGGAAGTTTCACGTTAAAATCCAGCCTTCTTATCTTTCTCTTGTACTTAAATGAAAATATTGATCTGATTCAGTGTAGCGTAATTTTCATGCAACAGTTTTTATTGAAGTTAAATTCATCATTTGTGTAACGTACTACACTGCCTATTGTACCTTCTCTTGGCTTGGAGCAGAAATGTACCACATTGCCCATTGTACCTTTTCTTGGCGTGGAACATAAATGTACCACATTGCCCATTTTACCTTCTCTTGGCGTGGAACAGAAATGTACCACATTCCTTATTGTACCTTCTCTTGGCGTGGAACAGAAATGTACCACATTCCCCATTGTACCTTCTCTTGGCGTATAACAGAAATGTACAACATTGCCCATTTTACCTTCTCTTGACATGGAACAGAAATGTATCACTTCTTGCTATGCATTTCTCTAGGACCATCACATAAATATACCACAGACCGCAGAGCTTCCTCTCCATGTTGTCCAGCGTATGCTTGACCGCAGGGTCTTGATACAAAGTTTTGGGGCAGTTTGCTGGAAACATGTAGGAAGCTGTTGACATATCTTGAGGAATCAGAATGACTCGGGCGCTGGAGTTAAAATGTAACTGACTGGTATTAAAATGATAAACGAGGACAATCATTAACCACCAACAACCTCCTTCAACCCCCCTCCCCCCAACTAAAATCATCCCCCCCACACACACATACAAATCGCAAGTAAAAATAGTCCTTTAACTGAAATAAATAAATTGCTAGAATCTTTGGTAAACTTTTTTTCTTTTTTTACCCTGTTTAAAAAAAATCTTATAGAAGATGATTCCCCTCCCTTACAGGTCCTACTGTCTCCTCCTCCATCCCTCTCCCACCGCACCGCCTCCCTCATCCTCAATATGATGAGTATTTAGCCCTCCTATCCTCAATCGAAAGCACATTTCTTTGTTCATGCCCTCGCCACCCATCCTCCGCGACCTCTTAAAAGCTTATGGATTTTCCGTCTTGCATGCAAAAAGATGCATGGCGCGAGCTCTGGCAAGGGTAGTCTTTTAGTTCGTGTACCCGATCTCAGAGAGTACCTTCTTGCCCGATCTGTGCTGTACTGTACCCTCCTGCATTCACCCTTCCACCAGCGCAAAGCGTTGAGCTCGTCCTGTTGTGCATATTGAATGACTAACAATAGAACTTATTATGGTACTGTATATTCCAGCGTTTTTGTCTACATTTCCAGTCATTGTGCGAGGCACTGCAGCCGTTTTGTTTCTTGTGTCTGGATCGTATAAGACAAGTGTCTTCTAGTTTGATACCCGACCTTTTTTTCTGTCTAGATCGTATAAGACGAGCGTCTTCAAGTGTGGACCTCTGATGATCTGAAGTAGTAGTGTTTCTATTCCGCTCTCAACAGTAGTGTTTCCTGCATACATTAGGGAAGTAATGAAACTGCTACATGAACGTTGTACTTCCGTGTTCTGGAGAAAGAACAAAAATAGAGATAATGAAAGACATTTTAAAAATGACAATTAAAGTATTCATCATCATCAGCTGCCGTGCCGACTGGCGTTGGCTATTGTGCTTCTCCAGAGTACACGATCCTTCATGCAGGCCATCAGCTCAGTTGGTGATCTCCTCTCACACCATCCCGTTAGACTGTCCAGTATCATTTCTCTTGTTCTTCCTCTTGATCTTCTTCCTTCTGTTTTTCCTGTTGTTATAATATTTTCAATGTCCCCTCTTCTCATTGCATGTCCTATGAAAGTACATTGTCTCTCTCTTATTTTATTGACAAGGTTTTCTGTCTCTCCAGCTCTTCTCATACATTCTTCATTAGTTATTTTTGCTGTCCAGGGGATTCGCAGCATTCTTCTAATTCTGCTGCTTCCAATGATTTTTGTGCAGACTTGCCTATTGTCCATGATTCACTTCCATATAACAAGATAGGTTCAATATAGCATTTTAGGACTCGTTTTATAATATTCATTGATAAGGATGTGCTGGCTAATATGTTTCTCATTCTCTGAATTGCAGTCTTTGCTTGGCCTATTCTGTTCCTAATTTCTTTTCTGCAGTTCCTATCTGATGTTATTACTGCTCCAAGGTATTTGAATTTCTGCACCTGCTTTAGAATAGTTCCGTTTAATTTTATACTGCATGCTGGTGGATTCTGCTTCTTAGATATAACCATAGTCTCTGTCTTTTTTATGTTCAAAGTAAGTACTTTTTGTTCACTTTCTTTAGCGACTTTATCCAAAAGATTTTGCAGGTCTTGTTGGTTCTCAGCTATCAGTACTGTGTCGTCAGCATACCGAAGGTTGTTAATATTGTATCCTCCAATTTTTATGCCTGGTTCTGTGATGATTGTTCTTAGAATATTCTCTCTATACAGAGAAAAAAGGTCTGGAGATAGTACACATCCTTGTCGCACCCCTTGCTTTATAGGTTGATATTTTCCAATTCTATTTTCAACTCGAACTGCTGCTTCTTGCTGCCAGTATAGATGTTTTACAATCCTCAGGTCTTTGCCGTCTATACTGATGTCTTCAAGCATTTTAATAATTTCATTATGTTTCACCTTGTCAAATGCCTTGGTGTAATCAATGAAGCATAAGTAGAGATCTTTCTGTACTTCTAAACTCTTTTTGTTAGTGTTCGTAAAGCATAAATGCATTGTGTGTTCCCTTTCCTTCAACAAATCCAAACTGTTCATCTGCTATTTCCATTTTTATCTTTTTCCTTGTTCTTCTCATAATTATTCTCAGAAGTAGCTTTGTTATGTGACATGAGAGGCTGATAGTCCGGTGGTTGTCACATTCATTTGCACCTGGTTTCTTTGGTAGTGCTATAAACGTGGATTTAATCAGGTCACTAACCACTATTGTAAATGTCATTCAGTAACTTGGTTATTATTTTTATTCCTGTCTCCTCTAGTGCCTCTATTTCTTCTATTGTTATATTATCAGGGCCCAGTCGCTTTTCCTTTCTTCATGTGTTTGATGGCATCTATGATTTCATCTTCAAGTATTGGTGGTCCCTCACAGTTTTCAGTATCTGGTGTTAATTCTGGTCTTTCTCCTGCATATAGCTCACCGATATACTCTGTCAACCTGTTCACAATGTCTTCTTTTCCCATTAACATTTTACCTTCTTTTGATTTCAGGTATCCTG
This sequence comes from Achatina immaculata, assembly GCA_009760885.1. Lineage (NCBI taxonomy): Eukaryota > Metazoa > Mollusca > Gastropoda > Stylommatophora > Achatinidae > Lissachatina > Lissachatina immaculata. The sequence goes on along the minus strand of CM019696.1, from coordinate 25,359,206 downwards.
TGGTATATTTTGTTTTCCTGCCTGTGAGTTCATTAATTCGTTTGTGCATGTTTTTGCTGCCGTTATTATGGGAGTCCTCTATTTGTCTGCACTGTTCATTTAACGACACTTCCTTTGCTTCTCTGCATGTGCGTCCTATTTCTTTATTTATCTTATATATATATATATATATATATATATATGTGTGTGTGCAGGAAACTCTCTACTGTATATATATATATGTGTGTGTGTGTGTGCAGGAAACTCTCTACTGTAGAGAGCGGAACAACAACACAACTCCTTCAGATCATGCTCTTGCTTGTCCCTTTATGCCCAGTTGCTTACATAGGTCATATGCTGATGTTGCTACGAATCCTCTTGCTCCCACTTCTACAGCTATCACTTTTGCCCTGATTCCCGCCCCTTACCTCAGTTGCTTGACCAGATCATTGTACTTCTCAAATTTGAATAAATGCTGTTCCTCTATTCTTGTTTCGTACGGGACTGTAAGCTCGATCATTATTAATTCCTGTTTTTCTGTGGAGTACACTACAATGTCCGGTCGCATTCCTGTGTTCTTGATGGCAATCGGGTATTCTCTTCTTCCTGGAAGGTCCGCTATCACATCCCAGTCATTTGTGCCATCTAGCAATGATGGTAAGGGAATGTCCCTGATTTCAATATTTGATGTCGTACCAGCGCCTATGAAGTATTTAGGTGGGACCTCAACTCTTTTGCTGTTATTTGCTTTCTCTTTTGCCCTGTCTACTATGGCTACTAGTTCCTGCAGCACTCTGTTGTGCCGCCAGGTGTACCGTCCTTGCCCTAAAGACACTCTATATGCTGACAGCACATGTTTCAATGTTTGCCTTTCGTTATATATATATATATATATATATATATATATATATATATATGTCGGGGGTTCGAATCCGGCCGGCGGCACCCCAGTCACCCAGCTGTAGAAATGGGTACCCGACTTCTTCTGGAGTTGGGGAAGGAAAAGGCAGCCAGGCGTGATACTGACCATATCACCCTCTAGTGTGCTGACAGGTCAAGGAAAATATGGGCACTAACACCATATCCCTATGTCCCTCTAAGGCATGACAGGGTTACCTGTACTTTTTTAAAAAACTATATATAAATATTGCGGTTACTTTAAAAAACATGGACTGAACATGAAAAGCGAAACTAATGTCACAAGAAAACCAGCCGCCAAAGCGGGTAGTTGCAGCATGGTTTATGATTAAACTTAAAGAAATCATTTTCTTATGTTTGAAGTTTTTTTTTTCACACGACAGTCTTAAAATATATCACGACGTATGTTTCTATGAAAGCTATACTTTAGTGAAAAGTTACAGGGAAAAAGTAGTAAAAGGCTTACATCGATACAGAGGATTATGTAAGTTTGGCCGGGTGCACTGTGGAACACAGTAAGATTGGGGATTCTTTTCAGCCAAACATCTCTGCGAATATAGCACGTAATTATGATGAGAAGGAAGGCAGAGCTTGACAGATTGCGGACACATGTCACTCAAGATATGACAGTAGGGCCTGTGGCGGGTGCGAGTTCAGCCACCCACTTCCTGTCCCAGGTGGCGCTGCGCGGCGGATAGAACGAGGCATGCCAAAAACAAAATGGCTTCACCCGGACATTTCGATCGTGTACCAGCTGCGACACCGTCTGCACCCGATCCTTACCAGCACATGTCTAGGGAGGTGAGTAACAGCATACGTGGCGATTGTTATTCTCACAGTTTGCCTCTACCCAGAAGTGTTTTTGAGAGGGTCTGTTCCAATTTATAACTAGAAACATTGTTCATTTGTACCACCATGGCGGTGTAAACATTATGGAGATTTTGAATGTTTTAACTCAGTGACCAGATGTCATGAAGCAAGGCAGTGCGCTGATAGATTATATTTTATGTGTTAGAGTATTTTTATGTTTTTATTCAGAAAAGCTCCATTTTTTTTTGCAGCAGCAGCAGCAGTCGTAAACTTGTTTTGATATCAGACCATAGCGTGTTTGTCGTAATGTTGACAAAGCTGTACATTGAGGTACACTTTAAGTGATAAGTTTCGTTTACAAGAACCGATTGCAGTGAAGTAATAAACAGTTTTCCCAGACAGAAAGCGCAGCGCAGTTTTAAGAATACTTCTTTTTTCAGAAAACTAATTGTGTTTGGAGTTGCAATAATATTCTAGTATATACGCCCATAAGTATTCACACAAAAGCTTAGCAGCCACTGATTGTAAAGCCGTGGGAAGTACATTTAATCGTGATAGATGGTGGAAACATGCTTTATTGTCAACATTGTTCAGATAACTTCTCTCTGCTTGTCTTTCTGTCTGTGATAGTCTGTAAATAGACATTTGTTTTCTCTAATATCTTAGCTTGCTCTTGCTGGTAACATTATGAATACGATTAATTTAACAGCCTAAATCTGTTCTAGAATGAACTGGTGCTTACAGTAACATTGCGGTGTATTGATTATATTGAATCTTGATACAGTCTGGTAACAACATTATGCTGCTGTTTATGTCAAGCAGTTACCACACTATGGGCATGTTTATAGTTTGTGTGTATATGTGTATATCTTCTGGATATAATATGTGAAAGATATTCATTGTTTTCTCTTTAGGACAATTTTGGAACAATGTACATTTCCTCCCCCCCCCCCCCCCCCCCAATTTTGTGCCCAGTAACATATGTTCTTAAGTAGTATCCGTAGATTTATGGTTAGACTTTAAGGGATCCTTGAACTTGGATGAGAAATTTTAAAAAAAGATATTTTTGGATAAAACTTGTAAAAAAATTTTACTTTTCATTTAGTAATGTCCGTAAGAAATAAAGACATTTGACTGTAAAAAAAAAAGACTATTAATTAAGTAAGTACTGCACCTCATGGGAGTACAACTATGCTATATTTGGTTGCTTCAGGTATCTGTCTGTTGCTTTTTTTTTTTTTTTTAAACATGATCACTGAGACCAAAATTGTTTTGTTGCTGAGCCATCTGTAGATTTTCCAAAGCTCAGTGTCTCTCAAACTTTTTTAGATCATGTCTCTCCTCAGTGCCTCAACATTTTGATACCCGCTCCACACCCTCCCCCATTTTCTTCCCTCACATACACACACACTACCTACACCAGCAGCATAATTATCAAGTTTTGAAAAAATGTAATATTAAATATATTCTAATTACTTCCCAAAATATTCCAATTGCCCTTCTGTGGGGCATATGCCCCACATTGGGAAATACTATCATAGATTCTCCCAAGTGTGTAGGGAAGCATCCATGATATGAGACATGTATGTGGGATCCATTTGTTCTCATGTGTGTGAGATCCAGTCATTCCCATGTATGTGAGATCCAGTCATTTCCATGTATGTCAATGTGAGATCCAGTCATTCCCATGTGTGTGAGATCCAGTCATTCCCATGTATGTCAATGTGAGATCCAGTCATTCCCATGTATGTGAGATCCAGTCATTCCCATGTATGTCAATGTGAGATCCAGTCATTTCCATGTATGTCAATGTGAGATCCAGTCATTCCCATGCATGTGAGATCCAGCTGTTCCCATGCGTTGGAGATCCAGCTATTCCCATGTATATGAGATCCACTTCTTCCCATGTATGTGAGATCCAGTCATTCCCATGTGTATGAGGTTCAGCCATTCCAGTGTATGTGAGGTTCACACCTGACGAACATACACACACACACACAAAGATAAAAATAGTTGATATTTGTATCTGTTGGAATTGAAAGTACACCAGCAGCTGTGACGCTCTTGGATTACAGTTTATTTCATGTGACTAAACACTGGCTGACTAGTTTTAATGGTAGATAATCGAGAGGAATATGCCAGGTGGAACCCTTATCCCACCTCTCAATACCTGTGTCACAGTTTCATGTGTAAGTAGATGATCTTTTATTAGTGTGCTTCTAGATACACCAGGGAGCGGAAGACCTTATCTTCAGGCTTAAGAACAATCATCTTGTCTAATGCTGTCAGGGAATGACTTAGACAAAGGGTCTGTATAGAAGAATGACAGGGCTGTGAAAAACAGTAGGCTTTCAAGTAGATAACCACCTGGGGTTATTCCACACATACTTTTTTTCTAGTACCATATCTTCTGCTGCTACAGGGTACTGTCAGGGGCGGAAGACATCTGGAGGTTCCCAAGGTCTTGTGGGGTAAATTTTGTAAAAGATTTCAGTATGAATGTAGGTGTTCTTTTGTATTTGAGTTTGCTGATAGTGTGGATCAGTGCAGGTTTCATGTGGTGAACTCCTTGTGTTTCAGTGTTTTATACATCATATAACTGGTAATGTGAGTTACCTTACAGCATCGAGCAAACTCTTAAATCTCATAAACACAGTAGAAATTTCTTTCAAATTTCTGAAAATCCAATGTCTTTCTTGTGTTTCATACAAAAATTTTCATAAATTTAGTAGAGTGGATTCAGGTAAAAGCCAAATATCGTGCATGGGGTATAGAATTTTTAAAAACTTGGAAGTTTAACATTATTTGTCTTAAGGTTTACACAACCCTTAGGTTAAAGGAAATAGGGATACATAAATGTATTTAAAATGGTGGATATCTTGTTTATTCTTATTGTGGTAGGAACAGATGAGCGCCTTCATAAGGCTTGTGGGTTGCTTCATACAAGGATCTCTTCTGGGTTATATTGTGTCCTTAAGCCCCAACTGTCACAACAATCAGGCAGTGGATTTCTGTGGCATTCATAGAAAATGCAGGACTGATAGAAGTACTGATATAAATGGAAATGATTTATGTCATTTTTTTCCATTCATATTGATGACTTGGTGTTCACCAGCTAGTATTTTATTAACTCTTCTGTGGTGATGGTACCAACACATGATGATGATAGTGTAATGCTTTGCTGATTTTGTCCTGACCTTTCTGGGGTCTAGTACACAAGAAGAGAGTGATGATATTCTTGAGGTTCCAGACTTCTAAGTAAGCTCTGCAATAAAGGAAAGGGGGGGGGGAATTGGCTTACCAGGCTGTTCTGGCATCCTGTTACTAGGGACCACAGGTCTGGCAGCCTAGCATCAGAAGCAGACTGAATATACAGTTAATACCTAGGACTGATGAATGCAGGTATCTTACAGTGTATGGTGAGCTTTGTTTTGGTCACGTTGCTGTTGTCTTGTGTACTGGCACTTAGCTTCCATGTGTATGTAGCTGTAGTAGTTCCAGAATGTGGTATTATTTTTATGAAAATTACAAGTTCCTGCCTGGCAAAAATGATGGCAAAAGAGGTGAAAATAACATTTAGTTACTTTTCCATGTTAACTTTTGACCACTTGTCTGAGAATAACATCCTTCCTTCAGTTTTCTACATGGTAAAAAAAAACTGTCACCAGAGTGGTTATTGCTGAAATCCTATGACATGTTTTTAATCTGTGCTCACTACACTTAACATTTCTCTACAGTAATAAAGCAACAATCTGCATGCACATAACACTACTCTCTCTCTCTCTCTCCTTTTCTCTCCCCTCCCCTCCCCCCCAAAGTTGTCCCAAACTGTCATTCAGAGTTAGAAAATGATGATATTACGTGGGCATATTTATAGAAGATATATGCTGTTACATTCATGAGGTACAAAGTTAGGCTGTTCGGTTAAATTGAAGGTGGGTGTGGGGAGAGGGGGGAGGGCATGTGTGTATGTTTAATTATAGGATATGAGTCAATCAACCCCATATCAGGGGTCGAAGTCAGGTTGGATAGCCTCCTGTTTTAATAATTACACATCATCACATGCAGCAACATGACTGACACGAGACACTGGGATGGTGCTAAAGAAAAGTATTGTATATAAAAATGAGACGGATATGTTTGGACCCAGAACTCTGTGCTTCTTCCCATCTTTAGACTGATCCCTACTGATGGTGTTCTGATATCTCATCATCTGGTCAAGGGTACATCATATCTCTCTCTCTCCTTTCTCTCTCTCCCCCCCCCCCTCCCCACCCCACTCCCCAGTAAATTCATACTAGTAACGTAGAGAACTCGTACATATAAGTTTTATGTCTCATTGTTATTACTTGGCGACCTGCCCCACATACTTACAAAAATGTACTGGTACATTAGCAGATAAGATCCACTAGTATGTCAGTAGACAGCTTAATGTGAACATGTATTTGTGTTCTGCATGTTGTTATGTGATTTATGTGCTCATTGCTTTTAGTATGATCTTTTTTGTTTGTTTCCTGATATTCAGAGCACAGATATGGGGGGGGGGGAGGGGGGCTGGAAGTGAGGGTCAGGGGAAGGGTGTTTTAGACTTCTGGAAAAGCTCCTATGATTGGATGACTTTCTGAAGCTAAATTTACACTGCTGGTGAGATTCTTCGGTTGCCCCGCATGGAGTGAAACTCCTCCTGGCCAATGAAGAAAATGCGAAAAAGAAATTATGGTTGCCATGCGGCACCGATGTGAAAAGGTGATGGAAAGGATAAAGTGAAGCTTAATCGGTATGTCCAGTAGTCTCGTGGCGAGAGCTATTCATACCACGGTGCCTCTGCTCTAGAGGTCAGCCATGTCCGATATACACCGATACTGGTGAAATATGCCTAAACTGGCTTAAACCAGGGGTGAAACTTGATGGCCACTCATGCCAAGGTACCTTCGTTCTAGAGGTCGGTCACGTCCTAAACATGCCCATACTGGTATAATACGCCTAAACCGGCTTAATCCAGGGGTGAAACTTACTAGTGGCAAGGATTCGTCCTCCTGGACAAAAGCTCCATCCTGGTCACAACTAGGAAGGGTAGCGCCCACGACCACAAAATGCTGAAGTCAGAGACACTGGAACAATGCAGTGTAGATTAGGCAGCCACCTCTCACCCGGCGGGGATGTATGTGTATCCTGATCATGCTGAGGTTTTCCGGTGAGAAAGTCCAACGCTGGACTGAATGGGCAACCACCTCTCACCCACCGGGGATATGCTGATATCCAAACCATGCCAAGGTTTTCTGGTGAGAAAGTCCAACTCTAGATTAAACTGGTACAATAAAAACCACTGTGTCATGCAGTCCTGCTTGTGCGACCCACCAAGAATTCATTCCCAAGCCCCGCAATACTCTTAACCTCTTGTGGGCCTCTCGGGGACCATGGGACACATCGAGGACCACAGGAGTAAATTCAGCAGGATCACGGGGCGATCTTGGTGGTAGAAGCGAACGAAGAAGAAGAAGAAGGTAAATTTAATCCCCCTCTCTTTCTCTCTCTCTCTTTCCCCTCTCCGCTCGTTCTCACCTTTACTTTTACTAGTGATCACTGTTTAAGTTAACCCTAAACACATTACTTGTGGCCATTGTTTAACCTTAAACTTAGCCACCATTTAAACAGTTAACCCAGACTTGATCAGTACAATAAAAGCCTTACATACTCTGCAGTGCACCTCTGGAATTCCTTCCCTACCATTTGAAATCATCATCATCATCATCATCATGTGCCGTGCCAACTGGCATTGGCTATTATGCTTCTCCAGAGTACCCGATCCTTCATGCAGACCACCAGTTCAGTTGGTGATCTCCTCTCACACCATCCCATCAGACTGTCCAGTATCATTTCTCTTGGTCTTCCTCTTGATCTTCTTCCTTCTATTTTTCCTGTTGTTATAATATTTTCAATGCCCCCTCTTCTCATTGCATGTCCTATGAAAGTACATTGTCTCTCTCTTATCTTTTTGACAAGGTTTTTTTGTCTCTCCAGCTCTTCTCATACATTCTTCATTAGTTATTTTTGCTGTCCAGGGGATTCGGTATGTCCAGTATTTCATCTTTTAACTTCAAGGTTTTTCAATATTTACTTGCCTGCAGTGATATGCCTCCTTAAATATCTACTCATCTCTCTTGCTGTTGACTTGCTAGCCGTCAAGTTGTGTTCTAAGGGAGCATAGTTCAATAGGTAGTAGTTTGTTTGGAAATTATCTTAATGAATGTGAAAGAGTGTGATGTGACAGGAACTGCATCAACACACCAATTTTTAAACTGTATCAATTTTTAAAAAATGTTATATTACTTATTTTCCATGGAGCTAATTATCTTATTGACATTATTAGTCTTGCTTTATAATCATATTTATTTTTATAAGATTACACTAGGTCGAATGTATGTAGGAATGAAAAGTGAGTCACGGGAGGATGTTAAATTCCCCCTCCCGTGCCCCCCCCCCCCCATGTCTTTCTAAATACATGCATGCACATGCCCGCGCATACATGCACACATTATTGTATGTATTTTATGTTTTCATGTTATCTATTTTGCATACATTTTGCTTTCCATCTTTTTTTGTTAAAGTTCTTCTGTGCCTGTTATTGTTTGTGTTTGAATACATTTCTATTAACATCTGCATATGTGTTGATTTTAATAAGAAATAGGTTTATAACATATTTCATTCTTTGTTGGTTATTTCCATTTCTAAATGCTGCTACATTGGGTCACTCTCTTCTCCCTTTCTCTTCTGCCCCACCCCCTCTCTCATCTCTTCCTCCCTCTCTTTTTCTCTCCATCTCAATTCCTTTTTGTCTCTTCTTCTCCATCCCTCCCTCTCTCACTCTAAGTCTCATTCTCATTACAGAAAAAAAAATAACTCCCATAAACTGTAAGATTTCATGTTATTCCTTCATTAAAAATTTTTTGTAATCTGATGCCTCAGAAATAGTTAACATTAAAGTCATTCCAAGAAAAAGACAGTAAAATTTCTATTCTATATTAACATCAGATTTTTTACATTTTAAATGAAGGTTTTCAGTTTTTATTGTGTTGATCGCTGATTTGGTTTGAATGAAGTTCTTTTTTTTTAACAGCAAGTAGAGGAGAGCTCCTTAGTCAAGAAATATCGGCACTCGGCCGCAAGAGACAATAAACACTTGCCCGACAGGGTTATAGTTTTCTGATCAATGATAAAACATTTTAACGCAGCCAACGAAATGTATTGCCAGGATCAGTGGAGAAATCTAGTGGCAAAGTCATGTCTTCCCAATCACAGAGTTCATTAGCATGGAATTAAAAACTGTATACAGTGATGATTTGAAGGACTTCTTTTTGCAAATGTGCCTTTAACTGTCCCTGCTTCATAGTGGACTTATTTTGTGAAGCAGTTTTTTTGTGTTAGTGGCTGCCCTCATATAGTCATGTGGTAGTTTCCACCAGTCTTTTGTTGAATTCTTCTAGTCATTTGTTTCATTTCTCTGGATTCTTGTAGGCGTTTGTTACATTCCTCTAGTCATTTGTTGCACTTATGTAGCAATTTGTTACATTCCTCAAGCCACATGTTACATTCCTCTAGTCATTTGTTAACATTCCTTAAGCCATTTGTTCCATTCATCTAGTCATTTGTTTGGATTCAGTAGTGATGATTTCAGAGATTCCTCTAGTCATTTGTTGATTTATTGGATCATATCAATATTTCCACCAGAAATACTTAAAGAGTTTGATCTAAAATTGATTTGCAAATATTTGGTATTTGTCTTTTGTTGGAAGTTAACTTTTTTATATTGAAGTGTTTGATATTAACTTTTAGCCAACATTCCACTGTGATTGTGTTTGCAGTTTGATGTTTTTTTTTTTCAAATCTTGAGCCTATTGAGGTTGTTTATTGTTTGGGCTGAACGTGGAATTGAATACCTAGTGTGGAGTTAATGTAGGGTTTCAGAATGATGGCAGAAGTGAAGAGTGAGACACCAAGCAATGGTATATCACTGGGCGTGTCAAATGTCTCGATGAGTGCCACAAATGGAACAGGTGTGAAGAAGTTCAAGGGTGTTAAGGTCAGCTGTGGAGAACTGAGGAAGTATCTCTATGCAGTGGATATCTATAGACAGGCCAGCATGCTTCGCAAGGGCCGGGAGGTGCATAAAATTTACGTAAACGTGCACAAAGGAGTCAGCTTCCTGGATGACCGATTCACTCTGACAGAGTTTGGGAAGATGGTCTTAGAGAACGGTAGCGTTCGGGCTGGTCGAGCCAGAAATGTGAGGCAGATCGTGGTGGCCAGAGAGACCCTGTACTGTAGCGGAACTGGGGGATGCAAGCGTGCCTGTGGTGGCTATGGCTCTTGTGTTTCAGGTCAGTGTAAGTTTTTCTCCTTATTTAAACATGAAAATGTAAAGTCAGCTTTTTGTAATGACATGCGTCATACTGCAGATTCTTTTGAAAAGAAAATGAGATTAATACCAGATGTAAATAACTGGGCAGTTTGAATTCTGGAAAAGAGTCTTATATTTTTGTTGTTGAATGAAAGAAAATGGATAGTTTCTAATGCATAATTTACTATATTAGAACATTGCTTTCAGTTTAATGAAACTTCTAGGATTTTAACTTTCTTCTTTTTTTTTAAATTTAATATGTTCAGCAGCCTGCAAATTTGGGCGGAGTCCTTTTTTTTTAATGGGACTGTTCTTTTAAATTTTTACGTGAACTTTTTTTATTTTGGCATTCGTACAGCATCATCCACATGTACACCATACTCCACTGTGCTTTAATTTCCAGGCAGATATATTCACTCCATTACAGAGACATATTCCCCAACATAACTGCACCAGGTACTCATTTATCAGCTGGGTCAACTGGAGCATGCTGGTAATGGGGCTCTAGTTAACAATTTGATCAGTGAAAAGAGATCTGTTCATATTTCTCTGCTACTGTATATTACAGTACATGGAACATTCCCTCGGGGAACAATGTTCATGATTGTTAAGATTGCAGGGCTATCTTAGAACAGTATAAAAGAAACCCAATATACTTTTATATAAATCTTTAGCTTGCTTAGAAATGTTTATGTAATGTTTTGTAATGTTCTACAGGATGTGACAAGATAAAAGTAAGAGGACACAAGTGCAGTTTTCGAGTGAAACTCACTATGAGGCTAGGCTTCGTTGACCACTGGTTTGTTGAAATACTCGGCAGCCATAACTCTTACATCGAGGATGGAGAACCACCAAGTGATGTGGAGAAAATGTTGGTAGACTATGAGTCTAAGAGCAGTGATGGAGAAGACGGCAGTTTAAATAGCTCAAGGAGAACTTCACCTGTAGCAGATGCTTCAGCAGTGTTTTCTGCTGGTCACAATGTGGCCAGCTTCCTTCCACCAAGTTCATCCCCTACTACCCATTCCTCAGTCCTCCTGGCTCCAGCACATTGTCCCCTCAATGTCCCATTGTTCCCAGAGTCCTACCTGATGACTGTAGCACGAAACGCAGCAGCCGCTGTAGCAATGACCAACGGAAACAGCCAGGTCAATGGCCAGCCTTCACCTTTGAGTCTTTCCATGAAACATGATAGATCTCCAGATATGATTGTTCCTGAAATTATGAATGGTCTACTTCCACCATCAGTCATTCCGGGCTTTGGGTTCATCACTTCATCATCTGTCTCACCAACAGCTGGTGACAAGGGCTGCAGTCCAGACACGCCTTTGACAGATGTAATTGATTTATCAACTCCTCGGATCAAGAAGGAAGACAGTCCTCGAGATCTTTCCAGGATTTCAGAATTGGTATATAAAAATTCTTCAGCAATTTCTTTAGATGGTCATGATAAGAACAATATAAGTATTCCTTTTGTTAACGAACGGAGCAAGAAAGCCAGTAATATTGGGCTAGGCACAAGCTGTACCCAGATTAACAGCATTTTGAACAACATTCCAGACTCTGCAAATATCTTGCCTTCAGAATCACCAAAGAGTGCTTTCAGCTCCATTCCAACAGCAGCCCAAAAGTTGCTTCTCTCTTCGCGAACATCTCAGTCGCTGAACAATCGCTACCTTAAAAGTGGATTCAGGAACCTCAAGCCTTTCCAGATTTCACACCGGGACTCTGTCTTTTATGAGCAGAGCCCTTCGTGGGCAGAACGTGAAGATGGTGTGCGAGAAGTGAAGACTGAGGATAGTGACAGGCACAACATGGGCAGAGGGGAGTTAGACAAGGTAGAACAGGCTGTTTTGTGGTACATTTTTCTCTTGACCTTGCCCCACCCCCACCACCTGGTGTTTTTGGTGCATTTTGCAGGTTTTTGGTTCTGGTATTTTTATGCATTTTTATACTTGGTTGTGGCGCTTGTTATCTTATGGTTTCCTGGTGTTTTGTTCATATCATTTTATGTTTTTGATGTTGGTACACTGTGGTGCATTTTACTTGCATGCGGTGCATTGTTAAATGCATGAAAGTGCAATGGTGACTTTCACACAAACACATGCATGGTCAGTGCATGGCTTTTAATATCAAAATTTCAGCATTATGTAGGAGCATTGTGTTTCATTCTTTATATTCATAGTTTGAGCCTCATAAATCTTCCCAAAAGCAGGTAGGGTAATTTTGTTCTAACCATGAAGTGCCATATTTTTGTGCACATAACACATGCATTATACAGTTTTTTGCAAATGGTGAATCCTCCCTTGTGCATTATACCTGTATGTGCACTGTACATAAACGTTTTTTTTTTAAATACAGAAGTTTATGAGAAAAATGTAAACAGTATTTTGGCCTTGTGTCTTTTCAGTGAAAAACACAAAAAAAAAAAGAATTTGCGCAAATAATGAAACTAAAGTAGGAAACAAATTTGTAAGCTTTAGACTTGCCTAATATAGAAAACACAAGCAGATCAGTGAAAGATAAGAAATGAAGCACTGGATAAATGCAGATTAACCATGTTTTGTCCAGTGGACAGTGATTGGCCTGTCCACGGATGACCAGAACCACAAGGCTTTTTTTTTTTTTTCAGAAGTCATGGTTAGCAGTACACCACTGAATTTCCACCAGTAAAAGCAATCATAGCAGTGTCTCTTAGACACCTTGAACTATTACCAGTTTATCATTAGCTTGTTTGAAAGTTTCAATCAGTTTGACTTTTGTAATGAATTTTTTTTTTTCCCTTTGTGAGTGTGGTCAAGACCATGTGTGAAATCTCCCAATATCCATGATTCTGTTCTCTCTCACACACATGCAGGAAAACACGTACACATGCACCCGTGCACACACCTGCATGTTAAATTCTTGCGTGTTATACAGTTATTTTACGGGAAAGATAATTTTATGCATGAGCACATTATACATGTATATGAGTTACTTGTGTGAAAATACAGTAAGTGCTACAGTGCCACATTTCTTGAGTCTACACCATGAGCCAGTAGGATTGTCTAGCTGTGCCAGAATTGATCAGCGAAAACTGTTCTCCAGCAGTTAAAATAACTTGAGCTTGGGTTGGAAGTGCTGGCCTACAGAGTTGATATCTGGTCTCACAGTCCTGTCACTCTTCCTCTCTTTCCACCCTTTCTCAGGGCTTATGATTTTGCTAAAATAGTTTTGGATTAAGGAGAACTTTCTTAATACATCAGTAAATTAAACAAAAATGTACTATAATGATAGATAAATGACGGGTTGACGATAAGTAAATGAAAATAAATGTTCATTAGGATTTTAATTTTCTAAATTGAATGAATGAGCATCTTAAAAAAGTTTAAATTCTACCAAAACCCAGCTATAAAAATGGGTACCCGGTTTCTGGAGTTGGGGAAGTGTGATGCTGAGCATGTCATTCTCTAGTCTGCCGATAGGTGAAGGAAAATGTGGGCACTAACACATCTCTATGTGCCTTAAGGCATAACAATGTTACCTTTACCAAAACACCATTGTGTCTGCATATAAAAGGTTCATCAGTACACTGTGGTGAGAAATAGATCAGCATTTGGTCTATATATTCCCTACATCCACAGCACTTATTTAAAAAAAAAATCAAAATAAGTTACTTTTCTTAGTATTGAGACACAAGTGTGATATTCTGGCATCAAGAGTTCATCAGACAACAAAAACAAATATAGAGAAATGAAGGGAGAACAAGTGCAGTGATTTGCAGATGCTGAAGATTGTGCCATGGTCTCTACAACAGATTAATAGATAAAAGCTTATTTATGAAATAGGCTATGCACAGGAGAACACTGTGTTCCAAGCAAATGCCATTGGAAGATACAAGGTTGTGATACAAGGGGTGATTGATAAGTTCTTGGCCTTAGGTACAACGGATTATTTGTCGACAACTTTTTGGGGTTATTTCTCAACATAGTCCCCTTGCAACTTTATGCACTTAGTCCAGCGATCCTGGAGCATATGGATCCTTTCTTTGTAAAAGTCAGCATCTTGTGCCAGTAGAAAGTGGTCTACAGCATGAATGACATCATCATCTGAAGCAAATTTGTGACCACTTAGCTCCTTTTTGAGTTTTGTAAACAGGTAATAGTCCGAAGGGGCCAAATCTGGGGAATAAGGAGGATGTTCAAGAAGCTGGAAGCCGCATTCATGAATGGCAGCCATTGCCACCACAGACTTGTGAACTGGAGCATTGTCTTGCTGAAAGATGACTCCTCTCGTCAATTTCCCTCCATGCTTTTCCTTCAGTTTGACCCGCAGTTGCTTCACAAGAGCGTAATAGGCCCCAGTGACCATTCTATCTTGAAGATAGTCTACCAATAGCACACCTTCTGAATCCCACAAGATGGAAGCCATCACTTTGCCTCCAGACAGAACCACCCATGCTTTCTTTGGAGGTGGGGATCCATGATGTTTCCACTGCTTTGACTGTTCCCTTGATTTCAGGTCAAAAATGATGAACCCAAGTCTCATGCATAGTCATAAATTACTGAAGAAACTTTATAGGATCTGCAGAAAAATGGCCAAGATTGTCTCTTGACATGTTGAGAAGCTGTTGTTTGTGATCAGCTACAAGAAGTTTTGGGACCCATTGAGCAGAGACCTTTGTCATTTGAAGATCATTGTGAATAATGGCATGAACATGTGCCTGGGAAATGCCCAACTCAGTAGCAGTGTACCGCTCAGTTAGTCGTCTATCCTCCATTATCATGTCATGGATTCTGCCGGTGGTTTCATCAGTGGTTACCATTCATGGTCTTCCTGGATGGGGATCATCTTCCAGACTCTCCCTTCCATGTTTGAATTGAGTTGCCCATTTCTTCACTGTGCTGTAAGAAGGGACACTCTCCCCTAGAGTCTCTACCATATCCTCAAGGATCTCCTTCGATGATAAGTTCTTGGTGCAGAGGTAGCGAATGACTGCTCCATGAGAAATTTTATCAATTTTCACAATTTCTTACCACTTCAGTAGTCTGTAAAAAAAATTGGTTGCAGTTAATTTTTTTAAACTTGGTGTTTAATCTTACATTAACCTGATCTACAAATGCACCTAATATCAACTGTGTGTTTCAAGTATTTGTACCTTAAGCCGTGAACTTATCATATTGTATATTAACCACTGAAATGGTGCATTTATCTTTCTACCCTCACAGCATCTGTTTTTCCTTTCTTTTCTCTTTTTTTGTTAATGAAGTTGTCTGATGAAGGATCGCTGTCAAAATATCACTTTGTTACTGAGTGAATAATTACTCCAAATATTTGTAGCTTTTAAATACTGTCCACAGCTTTGCAACAGTGACTCTGTGTATATTAGTTCTTCAGTAACTAATATTATATAGTAATGTACAGTAACATTATATTGGGTCTGGTATTCTCCAGCTTTTGTTCAATTAGTGTGCTGATCTTGAACATTTGGTTCCATTGTTGGTTACTTATTGTAAGAAATTGAGTGAAGTTGTATTTGTGTGCAACTGTTTGACTAAAGTACAGTGGTGTTTGTTTTTCAGTGTACTGTTGCTGGAGTGCACATGAGATTGGTTTGAGTCCACTGGTGTTGTATCTGAATGCACATGTGCTTGTTCTGTGTGCATCTGTGTGATTGCAGTGCACTGGTGTTGTATCTGAGTGCACATGTGCTTGGTCTGTGTGCATCTGTGTGGTTGCAGTGCACTGGTGTTGTATCTGAGTGCACATGTGCTTGGTCTATGTGCATCTGTGTGGTTGCAGTGCACTGGTGTTTGGGTGTTTCAGGCGTTCAGAATTGCATTAGATGGCGGTATAAAGTGGCCATGTCTTCACTACAGGGAGGTATTTGACTTATGTCAGCAAGTACATCCACTGTGGCATGTGTCAAGGTTTGTAACAGCAGGCTTGCAAAACATAGACAGAATGGAACCATTGGGATAGATAACAACACTTGAGAGTTTGACATTACTGAGTGGTAACAAATATATGTAACCAACAGAGCAAAGGTCACATAACAGATTGGTAGCAAAAAAAAAATATGTAGGTGGTTACTAGTGAAGATATAAGCAGTCATATATTTGGTAGCCCAGTGGTTCTTAAAGGGAGCGATGCCACTCAACCTGAGGGTGATGGGATGAATGGGAGGGGGTGGGGTTGCATCAGAATTAATTGAGGAAAGTTTTGGGGGGATCTAGAGGAGTGGCTTGGGAGGCAAAGGGGCCCCGTAGCTTGCTGAAGTTGGGGAACCACTGGATTAAATCCTCAAATTGCTTGTTAGCTGACTTTCATTTTCTTTTATCATGATCTGTCTTTGGGCTGTGCAGGCTGTTCTTTTGTATTGGTTGGAACAGTCATAGTGAGTGAGATATCATGCCCTTGAAAGATGTACTTGAGTGCATTCCATCAGCTTTGTCCAAAAATAAAAAAAACAGAACAGATTTCTGATTACTTTTGATGAAACATCATAGGAAGAGATAGTCTAATGCTGCTTTAGATACATTTTTGATGTCACCTATCCATTTTTGTCTTGGGTGTTGTCAGTTTTGTTTTTTGTTTTTTTCTGATGAGTTTGTGATAATGGGGGTCTGAGTGGCAGAGTGGTTAGTGTACTAGTCTCTCATGGCGAAGGTTGGGGGGTTTGAATCCAGCCAGTCACCCAGCTGTATAAATGTATAACTTCTTCTGGAGTTGGGGAAGGAAAGGTGGCGTTGTGTGATACTGACCACATCACCCTCTAGCATGCTGACAGGTCAAGGAAAATAAGATACTAACCCTGTATCCCTATATGCCTCTAAGAAGTGACAGGGTTACCTTTACCTTGTGATAGTGCTGATTTTAGCAGACTGGGTTCAGATAGAGTGGTAAGAGCTCTCCATCTTATGTCTTTCAGCATGACGAGCACAAGATCTTGTTTCTGTCTAACATTCTGAAATCATTATTTCTTGTGTGGGTCAGTGGCCTAGATCTTGTTTCTGTTTGACATTCTGAAATCACTGTTTCTTGTGTGGGTCAGTGGCCCAGATCTTGTTTCTGTTTAACATTCTGAAATCCCTGTTTCTTGTGTTGGTCAGTGGCCCAGATCTTGTTTCTGTTTAACATTCTGAAATCCCTGTTTCTTGTGTTGGTCAGTGGCCCAGATCTTGTTTCTGTTTGACATTCTGAAATCACTGTTTCTTGTGTGGGTCAGTGGCCCAGATCTTGTTTCTGTTTAACATTCTGAAATCCCTGTTTCTTGTGTTGGTCAGTGGCCCAGATCTTGTTTCTGTTTAACATTCTGAAATCACTGTTTCTTGTGTGGGTCAGTGGCCCAGATCTTGTTTCTGTTTAACATTCTGAAATTCCTGTTTCTTGTGTTGGTCAGTGGCCCAGATCTTGTTTCTGTTTAACATTCTGAAATCACTGTTTCTTGTGTAGGTCAGTGGCCCAGATCTTGTTTCTGTTTAACATTCTGAAATCACTGTTTCTTGTGTAGGTCAGTGGCCCAGATCCAGCACTCATCTTTGTGTACTTTACTTTTTCTTTACATATGAGTGCTGCAGTACTAGTCTTGATAAAGTCTGCATATATGCAGTGATTGCATTAACTGGCAATTAGTTATAAATTGCCAATTTTTAAAAAAAAAAGAGTTACTGTAAGCAGTTTATATTATCAAAAAATCGAATAAAAACCAACCAGAGATCCTTAGGCCATGATGATACTCAATCTCCACAAAGAAGAATCAGCCTCAGGCCAGTAGTAAGATGATACTCAATCTCCACAAAGAAGAATCAGCCTCAGGCCAGTAGTAAGATGATACTCAATCTCCACAAAGAAGAATCAGCCTCAGGCCAGTAGTAAGATGATACTCAATCTCCACAAAGAAGAATCAGCCTCAGGCCAGTAGTATGATGATACTCAATCTCCACAGAGAAGAATCAACTTCAGGCCAGTAGTATGATGATACTCAATCTGCATAGAGAAGAATCAGCCTCAGACCAGTAGTATGATGATACTCAGTCTCCACAGAGAAGAATCAACTTCAGGCCAGTAGTATGATGATACTCAGTCTCCACAGAGAAGAATCAACTTCAGGCCAGTAGTATGATGATACTCAATCTGCATAGAGAAGAATCACCCAGTTTTGACTTAGATACAGCATGAGCATTTTGTCAAGAGTAAATATCACCACAAATAAGGTCATTTTAAAAACATTCAACAAACATTTACTTTCCACTGATGTTTAATGTCAGTTTAATTTTATATTTTAAAAAAAAATCAAAACTACACAGTACCAAATGTTGTACTGAGAAAACTGGTATTTTAGAAGGTGCTTCATGCAAAGTGAAGGACAGGTACACTTGTACTGGTTTTAAAAAAAATCCTAGCGAGATCGCTGTGAGTACCCATTCAAACCTTAATGTAAAAAAAAAAAATTCCAAATAATATATCAGAAGTACTGCCGACATTTAAATGGAAAAATCTGAATATTTGTAAAAGGAAAGGATGACGGTCAGGAAGGTTTAGAGAGTATTTTAATACTTTTACACATGCCATTGTTTCTTTTGTGTTTGTTTAGTGGAAGGAGAAGAACATGTCATGTATGTTGGTTTTTTTTTTTGTTTTTTGTTGAAAGGTTTATATTTGATGCTGATTTATTTGAAGTAAAATGAGACAGTGGAAGAGTTTCAAAAAGTTTTTACTGTTTTTGCTGTCAGTTCATCGTGTATCACTTGTGCTTGTGGTAGCATCAGTAACTCTTGAACAGGTTCGTACAGCGATTAATGATGGCTCACGTATTTAGTCACATCATTAGGGCATTTACAGATTTAACATGTGGTCATGTTGGAGTGATTTTCTCAGATTAGGGATGGCCTGCTGTATTTCAAAAGTCTGTCGGTGCTCAGTAATATAGCAGCAGTATTTAAAATTAGTCACAGAAATGTCATTAACTGACTTTTTTTAATGAGAGTTTGAAATATTTAGATGGAAATTCAGATAGCTAGCTGTAAACCTTTATAGTTTGTCATAAAATATTTTTTAAATTTTAGGTATATTATCAGTGATATATCATCAATAATAAAACAAGTACTACAATAGTAATAAAACAAATTAGGTATATCATCAGTAATAAAACAAGTGGCCTGTATTATTATTAGTAGTATGATGATACTCAATCTGCATAGAGAAGAATCACCCAGTTTTGACTTAGATACAGCATGAGCATTTTGTCAAGAGTAAATATCACCACAAATAAGGTCATTTTAAAAACATTCAACAAACATTTACTTTCCACTGATGTTTAATGTCAGTTTAATTTTATATTTTAAAAAAAAATCAAAACTACACAGTACCAAATGTTGTACTGAGAAAACTGGTATTTTAGAAGGTGCTTCATGCAAAGTGAAGGACAGGTACACTTGTACTGGTTTTAAAAAAAATCCTAGCGAGATCGCTGTGAGTACCCATTCAAACCTTAATGTAAAAAAAAAAATTCCAAATAATATATCAGAAGTACTGCCGACATTTAAATGGAAAAATCTGAATATTTGTAAAAGGAAAGGATGACGGTCAGGAAGGTTTAGAGAGTATTTTAATACTTTTACACATGCCATTGTTTCTTTTGTGTTTGTTTAGTGGAAGGAGAAGAACATGTCATGTATGTTGGTTTTTTTTTTTGTTTTTTGTTGAAAGGTTTATATTTGATGCTGATTTATTTGAAGTAAAATGAGACAGTGGAAGAGTTTCAAAAAGTTTTTACTGTTTTTGCTGTCAGTTCATCGTGTATCACTTGTGCTTGTGGTAGCATCAGTAACTCTTGAACAGGTTCGTACAGCGATTAATGATGGCTCACGTATTTAGTCACATCATTAGGGCATTTACAGATTTAACATGTGGTCATGTTGGAGTGATTTTCTCAGATTAGGGATGGCCTGCTGTATTTCAAAAGTCTGTCGGTGCTCAGTAATATAGCAGCAGTATTTAAAATTAGTCACAGAAATGTCATTAACTGACTTTTTTTAATGAGAGTTTGAAATATTTAGATGGAAATTCAGATAGCTAGCTGTAAACCTTTATAGTTTGTCATAAAATATTTTTTAAATTTTAGGTATATTATCAGTGATATATCATCAATAATAAAACAAGTACTACAATAGTAATAAAACAAATTAGGTATATCATCAGTAATAAAACAAGTGGCCTGTATTATTATTAGTATTATTATTATTAAAAATAAGTGATAAGTAAAAGTTAAACAACAATTTATATCATGAAGTACAATGTAACAAACATACTTGGGAAGAAGTAGACTATATATGTAAAGAGAATTGAGCAGCACAAGACTGTAGGAATGTAGGAGAGTCAGTGTTGAACCTAGTTTTCATGACAAAACAAATATCAGTTTTCAAGACCACTGACTGAGACAGCCCAGCTGTAAATGTTGGTGTCTGATGCAGCCTGTTTGGAAAATCTACTTCTGAAATCAGAAAGTAACTGCCTGCAGGATTGCACTGCACACATCTGCTGTGAGTTCATGAAAAAAATTAAGAATGTTTATATGAATACCTGTGATAAATAAATAAATAAACAGTAAAATGTTTATAATTATTACCAAGTAATATTGTAAAAATCATTGAGGTTAATGGAAATTAGTGGTAAAGATCATTGAGGTTAGTTGAAATAATTCGTAAAGATCATTGAGGTTAATGGGGATAATTGGTAATAATCATTGAGATTAAATGGACATCATTATTTCATATCGCTAGGTTAATTGAGACTGTTAATAAAAATAATTTTTCCCCTGAACTTTTATTTAATTTATATAGTAATGTGACAATTGGTAAAGGATGTCACGACATGGTTATTATCAACTGCTTAAGCTGCAGATAGTGGATTCCATGTGAGTTTGATCTTACCAACCTGATGTCTATTATTTTATTGATAACACACTTAGATGAGAATCACAGTGGGGCTCTTTTGAGTTCAAGGATCCTACACTTAGATGAGAATCACAGTGGGGCTCTTTTGAGTTCAAGTACCCTACACTTAGGTGAAAATCACAGTGGGGCTCTTTTGAGTTCAAGGATCCTACACTTAGGTGAAAATCACAGTGGGGCTCTTGTGTTCAGGGATCCTACACTTAGGTGAAAATCACAGTGGGGCTCTTTTGAGTTCAGGGATCCTACACTTAGGTGAAAATCACAGTGGGGCTCTTGTGTTCAGGGATCCTACACTTAGGTGAAAATCACAGTGGGGCTCTTTTGAGTTCAAGGATCCTACACTTAGGTGAAATCACAGTGGGGCTCTTTTGAGTTCAAGGATCCTACACTTAGGTGAAAATCACAGTGGGGCTCTTGTGTTCAAGGATCCTACACTTAGGTGAAAATCACAGTGGGGCTCTTTTGAGTTCAAGGATCCTACACTTAGATGAGAATCACAGTGGGGCTCTTTTGAGTTCAAGTACCCTACACTTAGGTGAAAATCACAGTGGGGCTCTTTTGAGTTCAAGGATCCTACACTTAGGTGAAAATCACAGTGGGGCTCTTGTGTTCAGGGATCCTACACTTAGGTGAAAATCACAGTGGGGCTCTTTTGAGTTCAGGGATCCTACACTTAGGTGAAAATCACAGTGGGGCTCTTGTGTTCAGGGATCCTACACTTAGGTGAAAATCACAGTGGGGCTCTTTTGAGTTCAAGGATCCTACACTTAGGTGAAATCACAGTGGGGCTCTTTTGAGTTCAAGGATCCTACACTTAGGTGAAAATCACAGTGGGGCTCTTGTGTTCAAGGATCCTACACTTAGGTGAAAATCACAGTGGGGCTCTTGTGTTCAAGGATCCTGCACTTAGATGAGAATCACAGTGGGGCTCTTGTGTTCAAGGACCCTACACTTAGGTGAAAATCACAGTGGGGCTCTTGTGTTCAAGGACCCTACACTTAGGTGAAAATCACAGTGGGGCTCTTGTGTTCAAGGACCCTACACTTAGGTGAAAATCACAGTGGGGCTCTTGTGTTCAAGGACCCAACACTTAGGTGAAAATCACAGTGGGGCTCTTGTGTTCAAGGACCCAACACTTAGGTGAAAATCACAGTGGGGCTCTTGTGTTCAAGGACCCAGTTTGACTTGAGTATGAGGTGGCTGAGTCAGTCTGACTGCCATTTCAAGGAAAAGTTAAATAAAGGAAGGGGGGGGGGTAGAAAAATCTGATTCTCTTTGTTTCCATTACAACATTACTGCTCTTCATGGTTTTTTTGGTTTTTTGTTTTGTTTATTTTTGTTATATTTTTGGAACTGATATTCCCCAGTTAGATCTAAGACACTCTTTGATTGTCACTCTTCAACTTCCTCTGTATGCTTCATAAGAGACACTGGCTAACATTTACTTGGTTATAATAAACTTAACAATTATTAATGTCATTATTAATCTTTTTTAAACTTTACATAGTTACGATTATGAGTTCTACTAACAAGTAAAAGGATAAGCTTTTCATTACAAATCCTTCATGTTATTGCCTGTCTTCACATTTTTCTAAGATATTCAACAAATTGCACTGGCTGCATTTATTTTATTCTAATTACATCATTGATTATATTATTGTATACAATATATACTGTTGTAATCTGACTGTGTTATTACATACATTCATAACACTGCTTACATCTGATGACATTAATGCATAGGTTGCATTCACTGTTAGAACTGAATTGCACTATTCATGTTGCTAAAAAAGTAGTAGTTGCACCAGTTACATATTTGACACATATACATATGCTGCTCAAAGTATGATGGTTTGACTTAACAATATTTCAACTTTACATTGGTGAAATAGCGATGTTCATTCAACAATGTACACACATTGATGGGAGAAATATGTATCCATTTATTCACTTCTTAATTACTGGTATTCAGTTAGTTACAAGAAGTATTTGCCTGTATTCTTATTCGATGACAGTTGTTATTTATTTATTTATCATATCATATTCATATTTGACTTATATTTTCAGTTTACTGTGGGCTCATCAGAAGTTAGCCCCATCATTAAGTTGTGGAACATTTGTGTTATTATTTTTACACTGGTTATTTTTTTATATACCACTCTGAGTTTTGATTTCGTGACTGTGTTATTGTTTCTAATGGGCCTTTCTGGGAAGAAGAGCAGAGTGTAGATAAATGACAGGTTGTCAGGTAGTGGAGACAAGGCAAGATAATTTATTTCTGTGTTATGGATCATAGCTGCTTGTTTAATTTCTAGGAAATGACGTGTTTCAGATTCCCTCCTTAAATCATTTAAAACTGCACGAAGAAGTGATGTATCACGCAGCATAAATAAATAGCATATCACAGCAAGAATAAATAATGTGTCGTATAGTTTGAATAAGTGATATATCAGACAACATGAATAAAGGATATATATCATGCAGCATGAATAAACAACATATCACATATTTGTATATTTGATCTGCTTTGAATTTAGAGGTGGTAATTGACATTGTGAGAAGAAGTGGGTGAAGCATTTAGAAAAGAAAGACAGTGTAATTCTTCAAGCATGAATGTGAAACTCGTTAATGAAAACCATTTAAACAAGAATCCAGCTTCCCTGCCATAAAGCATACTTGTGTGTTTATGATGTTGGTATGCTCACACTTATTCAACATGGACATTCTTTGAACACAGTAAATCAGCACATTTTCTACAAGTAAGCATCGGCAAATTTTTAAAAATTGTGTTCTTATCCATTGTCTTTGCTGGTGCAAGTATTTGAAAATAGACCACAAGCACATAACTGTCTCTAACTTTAGTCATTTATTTGTAGTTAGTTTTTGTAATGATGGAAGGTGGAAGCAGACCAGAAAGATGGAGCTGAGTGTAACATTGTGTTTGCTAGAGCAGTTAGGTGCCTCCCAGCATTATTTTGTGGCACTGGAGCAGTTAGATGCTGATGAGGGAGACAGATCCCTCAGCCCTTACTTCAGGAAGCCATGTTACAACCAGTGGTGCCATTCCTACCTTTATTGACACAGAATTTATTTCATGTGTTAATGAGCATATGTATTACATGTGTGTGGTTGCTTTGTTTGGTCTCATATTTTCATTAAGCATTATATTACATTAAACTGGTGATACTTAACCTAGGGTCCACAGACCAGCAAATGGATTGGCATGACTAATTCTATTTACTGCCTTAGTTTTATTGAGGGGTTCACAGCTGTTTCCAAAAAAAAAAAAAAAAAGCACAGCTTTAAGCAGTTTTTAAAAAAAATTTGATGTGATGATAGCTTAAGGAAGTAAATAGTTTCTGAGATCCTTCACTTACCGGCTCAGAGTTCTGTAGCTTAAGGAAGTAAATAGTTTCTGAGATCCTTCACTTACCAGCTCAGAGTTCTGTTCTTAAACCTGGGCTATTCATTCCCGCTGGGCGTATGAGAATCAGACAACAGGAATGTGGGACTCATCTCTGAGCGGTTTTATTAAACATTAAACAAAAAAATAGATTAGAATTTTCTTTCAGTTCTTAATTTTATAGCTGTCCATATGTAAAGCAGCACCAAGCTGTTGCCTTCTTTTTGCAGGCATAATGGTACCTAATAGAGCAAGTGTTGATAATCTAGCTAAGGGGTTTTGGGACATATTGGGTAATCTGTTGGAGGGGGGGGGGCAGGGGAACTGTAATTGTAAAAAAAAAGACTAAGAACTCTGACTTTGTAAAATAAGTTTGATATTCTTGTATGATTGTATTCATTGGAGAGCACATTTCTGTGGTAATCAGAGAGCTGGAAAATATAGTTGGCCTAGTTCTTCCGGTACCTCTTGGTTATGTGCTGTCAGAAAAGTAGAGATTGATTGGTGGAGATAGTTGAGAAGCCAAGTATTACATTTCTCATGGTATCATCATCATCATCATCATCCCATCTTTGTTGTGTACAACCTGGGGCACTTGCAGTCAGCTTCATCATCTCATAACAAGGTACAAATAGCACTAACTGCAACAGAATACCCAGTAGCTCTAATAAGCAGAAGTAACAGAATACTCAGTAGCTCTAACAAGCAGAAGTAACAGAATACCCAGTAGCTCTAATAAGCAGAAGTAACAGAATACTCAGTAGCTCTAACAAGCAGAAGTAACAGAATACCCAGTAGCTCTAACAAGCAGAAGTAACAGAATACCCAGTAACTCTAACAAGCAGAAGTAACAGAATACCCAGTAGCTCTAACAAGCAGAAGTAACAGAATACCCAGTAGCTCTAACAAGCAGAAGTAACAAAATACCCAGTAGCTCTAACAAGCAGAAGTAACAGAATACCCAGTAGCTCTAACAAGCAGAATTAACAAAATACCAAGTAGCACTAATAACAGTAGTAACAAAATACCAAAAGTCAATAAAACATTTAGAACATTTCTGCAGTAGACACAGGATAAAAATAAATAGTGCATGCCCTGGTTTCTTCAAAAATCATAAGTATATCTATACAAACACAGCAAGGAAAAAACCCACCATATATTTGTACAAACACAGCAATGAAGAAACCCACCATATATTTGTACAAACACAGCAAGGAAAAAACCCAGCATATATTTGTACAAACACAGCAAGGAAAAAACAACATCAAGGACAAAAACCCAGCACATTTCTATAATTGCATTTTAATGCATGTGCATGCTGTCACAAAGGATTTTTTTTTTTTTAAAATTTCTAAAATTATGTGTACAGTTTTGCATGTTTGATCAATTTTTCTGTTATGAATTGTTTATACAGTTTGTTAGGTGTTGTCACACTGATTGTTGTCTTTGATTCTGGAGAGGTTAGCAAAAAATATTTCTATTTCTGGGTCAGTTAGTTTTCCCTCCCACATCATTTCAGTTGCCGTGTAATTTTTTTTATGATCTTAGTCCTAACATGATTCCTTTCATTAGTAGTATATATTAGACTTTTCTGTTTTCAGGATCTTGTGAACAGAGTGCAGCAGTTGGAAGCTCATGTTACACAGCTTCGAAATATTGTCTTAAACCTGGGCTATTCATTCCCACTGGGCGTATGAGAATCAGACAACAGGAATGTGGGACTCATCTCTGAGCGGTTTTATTAAACATTAAACAAAAAAATAGATTAGAATTTTCTTTCAGTTCTTAATTTTATAGCTGTCCATATGTAAAGCAGCACCAAGCTGTTGCCTTCTTTTTGCAGGCATAATGGTACCTAATAGAGCAAGTGTTGATAATCTAGCTAAGGGGTTTTGGGACATATTGGGTAATCTGTTGGGGGGAGGGGAGGGCAGGGGAACTGTAATTGTAAAAAAAAGACTAAGAACTCTGACTTTGTAAAATAAGTTTGATATTCTTGTATGATTGTATTCATTGGAGAGCACATTTCTGTGGTAATCAGAGAGCTGGAAAATATAGTTGGCCTAGTTCTTCCGGTACCTCTTGGTTATGTGCTGTCAGAAAAGTAGAGATTGATTGGTGGAGATAGTTGAGAAGCCAAGTATTACATTTCTCATGGTATCATCATCATCCCATCTTTGTTGTGTACAACCTGGGGCACTTGCAGTCAGCTTCATCATCTCATAACAAGGTACAAATAGCACTAACTGCAACAGAATACCCAGTAGCTCTAATAAGCAGAAGTAACAGAATACTCAGTAGCTCTAACAAGCAGAAGTAACAGAATACCCAGTAGCTCTAA
Organism: Achatina immaculata; assembly: GCA_009760885.1. NCBI lineage: Eukaryota > Metazoa > Mollusca > Gastropoda > Stylommatophora > Achatinidae > Lissachatina > Lissachatina immaculata. Next base: position 25,332,420 of record CM019696.1, on the reverse strand, counting down.
TAAGCAGAAGTAACAGAATACTCAGTAGCTCTAACAAGCAGAAGTAACAGAATACTCAGTAGCTCTAACAAGCAGAAGTAACAGAATACCCAGTAACTCTAACAAGCAGAAGTAACAGAATACCCAGTAGCTCTAACAAGCAGAAGTAACAGAATACCCAGTAGCTCTAACAAGCAGAAGTAACAGAATACCCAGTAGCTCTAACAAGCAGAAGTAACAGAATACTCAGTAGCTCTAACAAGCAGAATTAACAAAATACCAAGTAGCACTAATAACAGTAGTAACAAAATACCAAAAGTCAATAAAACATTTAGAACATTTCTGCAGTAGACACAGGATAAAAATAAATAGTGCATGCCCTGGTTTCTTCAAAAATCATAAGTATATCTATACAAACACAGCAAGGAAAAAACCCACCATATATTTGTACAAACACAGCAATGAAGAAACCCACCATATATTTGTACAAACACAGCAAGGAAAAAACCCACCATATATTTGTACAAACACAGCAAGGAAAAAACAACATCAAGGACAAAACCCAGCACATTTCTATAATTGCATTTTAATGCATGTGCATGCTGTCACAAAGGATTTTTAAAAAAAATTTCTAAAATTATGTGTACAGTTTTGCATGTTTGATCAATTTTTCTGTTATGAATTGTTTATACAGTTTGTTAGGTGTTGTCACACTGATTGTTGTCTTTGATTCTGGAGAGGTTAGCAAAAAATATTTCTATTTCTGGGTCAGTTAGTTTTCCCTCCCACATCATTTCAGTTGCCGTGTAATTTTTTTTATGATCTTAGTCCTAACATGATTCCTTTCATTATAGTATATATTAGACTTTTCTGTTTTCAGGATCTTGTGAACAGAGTGCAGCAGTTGGAAGCTCATGTTACACAGCTTCGAAATATTGTCTTGAAGCAAGATGGCACACTTGCAGAAGGTCAAGGCCATAAGAAGCAGCAACGAGACTTTGATTTTACAAAGTATGTATGTGAAAAGTCTTTTGTTGTACCTTTTTTTATTTTTTCGTTTTGCTTGTCTCTCTCTCTCTCTCTGAGCCTTAAGTGCCCAGGGCACATGGGGCTTCCGCAAGGGTTTTCCACAAATGCCTGTCCTTCGCCTTTTTTTCTGCTCTTGCCCAGGTGAGCCCTCTAGTGCTCAACATCCTTTCTGTTGTTCTTCTCCATGTCTCTTTTGGTCTACCCTTACTTCTGCTCCCTGCGGTGTCCATCTTAGTGCTATTTTTGGTAGCGAGTTTGCTTGTCTAGGACAGTCATTTCCCATCCCAGCAACAGTTCTTTTTCAACACTGGGAGATGGGGTTCTTTCAACACTGGGAGATGGACTTCTTTCAACACTGGGAGATGGGGTTCTTTCAACACTGGGAGATGGACTTCTTTCAACACTGGGAGATGGGGTTCTTTCAACACTGGGAGATGGGGTTCTTTCAACTGTGGGAGATGGAGTTCTTTCAACACTGGGAGATGGGGTTCTTTCAGCTGTGGGAGATGGGGTTCTTTCAAATGTGGGAGATGGAGTTCTTTCAACACTGGGAGATGGTCTTCTTTCAACACTGGGAGATGGTCTTCTTTCAACACTGGGAGATGGTCTTCTTTCAACACTGGAAGTCTTTTTTGTCTATCTTTGGGTGTTGAAGTTTTTCCAGGGTTATGCATGTTCTTTTCTTTTCTTGCCTGTTATTTATCTTCTTCTGTGTTTGCTCTCAAAAGGGTGTTCATTGCATTGTGTTACAATTGACAGTTAGGAAATATCTGCTTCATTTGGCCAGCATGATCCATATGTACACATCTGTGATCCTTCATGGATTATTTCACACTGTCACTGACTTATGCTAATACGGAATTCAATTTTTTGTTTGTACAAAATAATCATGATTATCTTTATCCCTGGACTTTTTAAATGTGTCTGAGAATGGAGGAGCAGATCACTTGGCAGTACCAGTTAGTATGTTGGACTGAGTGTACGTTACTAACATCCTTGTGTTGTCATGTGTAACCGGAGATTTTGACACATAGAATGATAATGATGTCCTTGTTTAGACTGAAATAACCGAGTGTAAAATATGATGATGTTAGGGGCACAAGGTGAAGTGTAAATCAGCATAGAACTCACTTCATCGGCCATTCATTGGACACTGAACTTGAGTTTTTCTTCAGATACATCCAGCTCGATGGTTGCCATTTTGAATATTTACATTAGTGTTACTGTGAATAAAATGTCTCTCACCGGCTTTAAAATGTGATACAAGAAAGTAAATTGAATTTATGTCTCTCATGAGCTTTACAAAGTGATGAAATAAAATATTGTGGGTGTATTTCACGAAACATAAATTTTTAAATTGAGCATATATAGTTGTGAAACTGAGACAGGGAGTAACTGAGGATCAAGTACTGGACTTCAGCAGAACATGGCAGTTGTTTCTGAGGCCAAGCATCCGATGTCCCTGCTGGGAGCAGAGAGGAAGAAAGCATGGGAGACTTGCAGGAAGATGTGTCAACAATAGCTCCAGACAGAATATATTGTAGTCCTCTGTAGCTGTGATCTGGGTGCTGCTAGCAGGCGGTGGCGTGGGGGAGGTTTGAAAAGAAAGACATTAAATGATACATGAGATAGAGCTGAGATGGTGTTCTTTACTCTCTCCAGGCTGAATCATAGTTTAGACTTAGCATGTCTGTATTTTGACAACATTTTTATATGCATCAGAGGTGAAGATCTGTGGAGGAGCATGGTCACCCAATGATAAATAAAGTTTATTTATATCATCTCATGATTTAAACTTTGATTTTCCCGATACAAACAATGAATTCTACCTGCCTTCCCCATACAGGTATAATACTCGTCATGTGGCTCTGAAGATTGCCTACCTAGGCTGGGACTATCAAGGGTTTGTAGTTCAAGAGGACTCAGACAAGACCATAGAGTCAGCTTTGTTTGAAGCCCTCCTGAAAACTAGGCTGATAGAAGCAAGGTATGCATTATATAGGTCTTCTTCAACTGGACTTTTATGATGATGAATTTAAGAAGTTGGCAGAAAATAATTGATTCCTAGATTGCCATGTTCTGTTCTGTAACACTGATCTTTTTTTTTTTAACAAGAGATGAGGGAAACGACCAAGGGGTAGACCAAGACAGAGATGGAAAGATAACATAGAAGAGGATGTAAAAGAAATTGGTGTTACAAATTGGAGAGAGAAGATTAGGAATAGAGAAATGGAGACAAACTTTATCTGCAACAGTGAGCCTTAATGGCTCAGAAGAAGAAGAAGAAGATGGCCATGTATTCTTAATGAATGAGTTTCAGTAAAACTTAACATCTTTTTTTTTTTTTTTAATGCACCTATTTTCAAACTAAAGAAATAAACAACAAATTAGACACTTTTGAAAACAAATGCCTACGGAAAATACTCTGTATAAAGTGGAACGAATTCAATAACAGTGCAGAGATAAGACAAATGAGCAAATGACAACCTGTCTCATAGGTGATCAGGAAAAGGAGATGGACATATATTTGGCATGAAATGAGAAGAAAACAGTCAGAGAATCCCAAAACAAGCTATCAAGTGGAACGCAACAGGCCAAAGAAAAAGAGGTTGACTACATGAAACTCTAAAGAGAACATTGCTAAGAGAGGCTAAATTAGGGAGCATAAAATCCCTGATGAGGTTGAAAAGCTTGCTGAAAACAGGAAAACTTGGCGAACTACCATGCAAGCCCTGTATGATGTTTAATGGCATGGGAAGGATGCAAGATAATGTGTATTAATACATGATTTTCCATAAATGTACTAACAGCTGTATTTATGGTGTGCTTTAGGTACTCCTTGGTGTACTGGTAGATATACTATTTATTTTGAGAGGCTGACATTTAGTCTCAGACCACAGTAAAAAGCAGATACCCTAAAGATCATATTATGAAGATAAACAGTAGGTAACACATTTCAGACTGTACCTACAAGCCCATCTACATAAACTGTAGACTGGCTAGACCCCACACTCTGCAGTACCAAAATGGACTCTTAGACTCCAGAGCTCACCTTATAAACCTAGATCAGAGTTTTAAGAGCCCAAATCTGACCCTGGGGGGAGGGGAAAGCTTGATGGAAAAAAAAACTGGAATGTACATGAGGAACTCCTGCTGACAGTGAGATCCTTGGAGGCAACCCATCACCTTAATCTAGAAAGATGAGCATAGGCCGATAGAACATAGAAGATGAAGTCTCCAACCAGGATACTTAAAAGGATTCTCATAACATCATGAACTTGTAGAATAAAAAAAAAATCCCACCACCTAATTGGATCCACTACCCTGTGTTGTGTGATTTCTTTCCACTGATCTGCATAGAAACCTACCACCTGTAACTGCAACACATCATTGAATTACTAAGGTTAGATAAAGTTCTAATCAGTATTTTGACCCAAAAAACAACAAAAAAAAAAAAAGAATTCCCCACAGGCTAGTATAGCTACAGAAAATCTGTATTGGGACGTGCCATTATAAACAGAACAGCCACAAAACAAAATACACCCCCACAAACATGGATCAAGTTGCTGTATGTTTTATAGTTGTTATTCTTTCATTGTTGAAGAAAATGAATGATCTTATTGTGTATGGCAGATGTCGCATGTCTCAAATGTGAAGCCATGTATTTCTCAATTATTGTTGGTGTGTTCTAGGACAGTGGTTCCCAAACTTTGTCAGACTGTGGCACACTTGATAACACAATTTTTTGTCATGGCACACTTGTCTTTTTTAATCCTAGATTCTCATGCAGTAATCATATATTCTTAGCATTTTCAAAGTTCATACAGTTACTGACTCTCTCTCTCTCTCTCTCTATGTGAGTGAGTGAATGAGTGTGAAAGAAAGAGAAAAAAACATGAGAATACAAGGAGTAGTGAATGTGAAAGCAGTACTGTCTCTACAAGGTAAATTTGTTCACTCACACACCCATGACATTTACTTTCCACTTTTCTGTGGTGTTCTAATCTCCTCCAGTTACCTGGCTGGCCAGGTAGTAAGTCTCTGGCCATTTCAGCTCACACTGGACTGGCATTAATTAGTAAATTGCCACGGGTTCTCTACCTAGAGGCTATATATCATATAAATAAGCAAAAGTGCGCTGTAATTTGGTCAGAAATATTTTAGTCTAAGAATTGGCAGCATACTTTAGCTCTCTTGCAGAACACCATTTGAGAAACTATGTTTTAGGATATGGTATGATACTGAGATATTTGTGATATCTTTCTCCAACAGAGAAACTTCCAATTATCACAGGTGTGGACGTACAGACAAAGGTGTCAGTGCCTTGGGTCAGGTAGTGTAGATTTTTAATCCAGTTTGTATGCAAACATATGGGCCAGATAACATAATATGATTTGATGATACAGTTTGATATGGTGCCAGTTTACATGGTGTGGTTTCATACATTAATCAGGTTTCAGGATCTGCCTAATATGGTAACAAAGTTGTCTATATTTCATAAATACATTATCCTGTTTTCCTTCAGTTGTTTTCAAGGGATCTTTGGTTACTTAATAGCTGAGGCATGTTCTGTTACCTTGCACAACAGCTTGTCTCCGTTAGATATTTCTTTTGTTTCCAGGCAGAGTCCTAGAGTATCAGTAATCACTTGTGTCTGTCTGATATTTTAATCTTTCTTTACTTCCTTTATTCTGTGTTGCCGAAGATTTCTTCCTAAGCAACTTCTAATAATATACCTGGTGATTCAACAAGATGTGCTTGTATTTAATTGTTTAAAACAATTTTGCAGGTTACAAATTTTAATTCGTAGACTGCCAGACAAGACTGGTGGAACATGAAAGTTTTTTTTTTTTTTTTTTTGTGTCATTCACCACAGCACCATTTTTTTAAAATGAGAAATAATACAAAGACTATTTTTAGTGTTTATCTCACTTTAAAATTATGAACTCCTAGCTATGAAATAATTACATATTAAAAAAAACATTTAAGTGGCTGATGGCAGTCAAAATTAATATAAAAATTTGACTGATTATATGCCTGTATTAAACTTAATCAAGTTTATCTATTGATTTCATAACTTCATCTGATGTTTCTGTTGATGTAAAAATCTTGACAGGTCATATCCATTGATTTGAGGAGCAACCTGCTAACAGGAGTTGGAGTCAAAGTTCGTGAAGGTGGGACAGCACATACTCGCACAGGTAAGCTTATTCAGGTAATGTGTGGTTGGGTCGTAGGTGCTAAGTATAGATTATTCCAGATGATCATAAAGTGTAATCATCAAGTTAGGTTTAAGTGCTTCTCTGTGATGATAGATGTTGCTGCCAGTACTTGTCAAACCCACTGTCTTATGGGTAACTCAGAAACATGAAAGAGAATAGAAAATAGGAGGGGAGGATGACACTGTATCAGCTAGTGCAGTCACATAGAGGCATGCAGGGGATATGATGTTCATGCCTATAATTTGCCCTGCCTAAACATTAGAAGGTGATTTGATTGGCTTCATGCATGGCATGTCAGATCAGAACTGTCCAAAATTCTATCCCACCTGTGCCTAGTGCAGACTGATATGCTCCTTCCACTGGACCAGTAGAGCAGATCTGTATGATGCCCCCGTGGTATTGGAGCCAGTCAAGAAACTGAAGTTTTAGGTTCACTCTGTTTTAAAGTAGGTCACTCTGATCCATTCCTCATTCAAAATGATGCCTGTACTTTGTTGCCATCACAGAGTTGGATGTAAAGAATATTAGTTCTCAGATGAAGGCAGATTAGGGGAAGATTTGTCTTCAGTGCCATCACAGTGTTGAATGTGAAGAATTTTAGTTCCAAGCTTAAGGCAGGTTAAAGGAAGATTTGCCTTTAAGAACTAGAGAGAAGGTAAAATCAAACACTGCAGTTTAATGAGACTCTTCCAGAATTGTTTTTTTATCCATAATATATATATCAAGCTAACCTTACATTGTTTATATTCTGAATTTGACCTTATATTGTTAAGATTCTGAATTTGACCATACATTGTTAAGATTCTAAATTTGACACCACATTGTTAAGATTCTGAATTTAGCCCTACGTTGTTAAGATTCTGAATTTGACCCTGCATTGTTAAGATTCTGAATTTGACCATACATTGTTGAGTTGGTGATTTAGATCACACATTATTGAGTTGGTGAATTTGATCATAAATTGTTGAATTATTGAATTTGATCATACATTATTGACTTACTGATCTTGTTGCATATTGATTCTTCTCTTTCAGGAGATAACACCACTGAAATACGTTACGTTCACATTCTCAACAAAGTGCTGCCACCAGAAATAAGGGTGTTGGCCTGGGCCCCAGTGGATGCCGAGTTCAGCGCACGGTAAGGTTTCTACCACCAGAAATGTATATTTCAGTGGTAATGTTGAAAAGGAACAGTAGACAGAAATGTGCAGTCTCAGATACTTCTGTAAGTAAAGCATATCTGGGTTACAGTTCAACTTGTTTTCTTCATTGGTGTTGGAGAAAAAAGAGCAGCTTGACAACTTCTTTATTTAGATTAGGCTATTGATATGACTTTTATGTTTTTAAGATACCTAAGAGAGGTTCACCCCACCTGTCATTGTAAGACATTAATATGAAGTTTCTGTTACAAAGGGTGATTGATAAGTTCTTGGCCTAAGGTACAACGGATTATTTGTGGACAACTTTTTCGGGTTATTTCTCAACATAGTCTCCTTGTGAATTTATGCACTTAGTCCAGCGATCCTGGAGCATATGGATACCTTCTTTGTAAAAGTCAGCATCTTGTGCCAGTAGAAAGTGGTCTACAGCATCTTCTTCTTCGTTCGCATTGTCTGTCTATATCTGCAGTCCTGTCTCTTGGATAAATTTCACTGTTTTTTGTAATTCATGTATGGAACCGTAGAGCTTATCTTCTTTAGTGGTTTCACTGGGCCAGTAATTATTTCTCAGTGTCTCGTAGTTGATGCAGTTCTGGAGGATATGTTCCACAGTTTGGGGCACCTGGGCACATGTACATAGATTAGTAGTACCAACCTTAAACTTTGTATACATATGACTTCGGAGTCGGCCGTGTCCTGTTTGGAGACGGAAGATGGTGACTTGTTCCTTTCTGTTTAGCATGTGATAGTCATCATGTGGTGGTATTTGTGGCTTCCTGTAGGTTTTTATCATGCTTTTCTTCTGCTTATAGGTGATTGGTATGTCTGGTTGCTCCATTTCAGTGCCCTCTTTGGCCAAATGGTCAGCTTTCTCATTGCCTGGTATCCCACAATGGGAGGGAATCCATTGCAAAGTGACTCCATGTTGTAAGCCAATTTTTGACAAGGCATCTTTAAGGTCTGGTAGTTTGTTGCGCTGAAGAGCTTCCAGTACTGATCTTGCATCTGTGAGAATTACTACAGGACATGTATCAATTCTGGAGTCTGATAGTTTTTCAACTGCAGCAATAATTGCACTAACTTCTGCATCAAAGTTGTTGCAGTATTTACCAGTGGGTATGGAAATCTTGTCAATGATGTTGTTTGGATATTCAATATATGCTCCTGCCCCTCCATTCTTTATGGCATTATGTGCAGATCCATCTGTATACACACGTATCCAGGTGTCACATGGATATTTGTCATCTAGAACACTAAGTGTGGCTGTTGATCTTACAAGACTGCTCTGCATCTCACCATTCTGCACACCTTTCACTTCAATCTGAATAGTTATTTGTGTATAATCTGCTTCTTTCCATGGCGTATGCTCTGGTACAGATGATAATGGAGCGACTACAGTTGGAAGGTCAGGTATCAGCTTACGCATACGCTTGGCCTGGTGAAAGAAGCTGCTTCTTTTAAGCCGTCTTAGTGCCAAGTTATTGAATCTCTCCTTCAGGGGATGGCTTACAGAGCTAAGGAATTTTTCTCCCATGGTCATGACCTTTGTGTCTCTACGTTCCTTTAGCGGTTGAACACCAACTATTTTCTGCATTTCTACTATTGGTGTGGACCTCATGGCACCTGTGATAATCCGTAGTGACTGATTTTGAACCTTGTCTAGATTATGCAGCGTAGTGTTTGATACTGTGCACCAAGATGTTGAGCCATATTCTAAATGTGGTAGAATACTTTGCTGATATACATTCTTGAGGATTCTTTCACTAGCTCCTCATGTTGTTCCACTCAATTTTCTTAATATGGCTAGTTTTCTTCTGGCTTTTGCTTCTGCACTGTTGATGTAATGCTTCTGAGTCAAGAGTCACTCCTGAGTAAGTGGGTTGGTTGTCCATCCTTAAGGGTATTTCATTTACAAAGATCTTACCTGCTTTCTGTTTAGATGAGAGGATGAACAGAATGGTACTTGATTTCTCTGTGTTGATACTTACACACCATTTGTTTGTCCATGATGTCAAGATGTCTGCTGCTCTTTGGAGTCTCTGTGTAGCAACCGTCGCATATTCATCTGTACACCACATGACCAGATCATCTGCATACAGTGCTGCTTTGATTCCATAGGGAAGTTCCTTGACCAGGTCAGTAATGAATACCAGGAATAGTGTAGGCGAAAGGACTCCTCCTTGTGGTACACCGTGTCTCAGAAGTACTTTCTGGCTTTTGTGTCCATCCATTACTACTCTAGCTCTTCTATTGTGTAAATAGGACTTTATCCAGTTGTACAGTCTTCCATTCACATTGCAGTTTCTTAGTTTCCACAGCAGACCTTTTTTCCATACTTTATCAAAGGCTTTCTTCAGGTCTATCCACGCTGCTAGTACAAGGTTTTTCTCTTGGAATGCATCCACAATCTCTTGAGAGAGATAGGTCACTTGATCTTCCGTACTGTAGTACTGCCTAAATCCTGCTTGTTGTGGAACGAGAAGGTTTTCACTTTCTAGGTACCATTTTAGCCTCAGGTCATGATGCGTTCCATCGTTTTGCATAGGCAGCTAATGAGACTGATTGGCCTGTAGCTGGAGGCAGTATCACTGTTTTTCCCTGGTTTTAGCAGTGGTACCATGCTTGCTTCCTTCCAGATTTGAGGTAACTTACCTGTGCTCCAGCACATATTGAAAATATCCAACAGCTTTCCCATTGCTGCCATTCCCAGGTTCTTGATCATTTCATTGGACACTCCATCTGGTCCTGGTGATTTCCTTGGTTTCAGTTTACTAACTGCTAGGTCTAACTCACTGCGTATGATTGGTGCATCCATGACCTCCGCTTTTCTGACTTGTTCCTCCTCTTTCTGTGGCTCGATGCGCACTGTATGCTCCTCCTCTGGATGGATATCAATGTTGCAGTCCTGTGCAAACATGTGAGCAAAGTGATCTGCTACCTGCTTACCTGTAAGAGTTTTCCCATCCTCTATTAGTGTAACCTTTGTACTTCTTCCAGTACTCTCATCATTTAACTGTTTGATTAGTTTCCACAGTTTCCTTCCATCCTTTTCAAAGTTTAGGGACTCTGTTTTCTCTCTCCAACTTTCCCGTCTGGCTTGCAGCTTTGCTTTCTGAAATTTGGCCTTAGAATGTTGGTAATTATTGTGGTGTTCTTGGCATGGTCTATTTTCTGCTTGCTTTCGAGCTGCTTCCACGTCATCATGGAGTTTTCCCAGCTCACTAGACCAGTATGGTTTATAGTCCCTGCGAGCTCCTCTGGGAATGGTTTCACGAGCGGCCTGAAGGATACAGGCATTGAATTCCTTCACTATGCTGTTAATATCCTTACCTTCTATGGACAGCTGTCCCACCAGGATACCTGTACGATGTCTGTACATTGTCCAGTTTGCTTTTTTATAGTTCCATCTGGGGAGAGGGCTACTGGTGTTAAGGAGTTCATTTTCTATTGTCAGGAAGACTGGTCGATGGTCACTACCTCCAAGTTGTTTTCCAACTTCACGTGTAATGTTCCACTTCAGATCTGGAGAGTGGCGTTCCAGATCTGGTGTTGATTTTGTATGCCAAGCCCTTGAGTAAAATGTTGGGGGATCCATTGGCTGGTTTATCAGGAGAAGTCCATTATCATCCTGCCAGCTCTCAACTTCTTCTCCTCTCTTGTCTATGTGGTCATAGCCCCAGCTCTGGGAATGGCTGTTAAAATCACCACAGACCATCAGTCTCTCTTTGTGTGGGATTGTTTCTAAAGCAAGTGGGCGGTCATTAGGACAGTAATAGTTAAGGAGGTGGAAATCTGTATTACTACTTTTTAGATGGATCATCTGGTATTCAGCTCCTTCCATGTACACTCCCACCTGACATGCGCTGATGTTATTCTTAACAAGTGTGAGTACTCCTCCTTTTCTTCTGTCCTGTCGGTCTGATCTAAAACACTGGTAGCCTCTGATTTTAAAGGCGGCATCTTTGGTTAGGTGTGTCTCCTGTATGCAGCATATACTTACCTGCTCTGCAAAAAATATGTTCTCTAGTTCAACCTTTTTGCTATAGCCATCTCTAACACTGCTGACACCCTCAGCATTCCACTGCATTATTTTAAGTTCTTGCTTTTTGGCTGTTTTCTTCTGTTGTATTTTTTGGCCAGTAGCTCTACTCTCATGTCTCCTGACTCCACAAGACGAACTGAGAGGACCTCCAGTAGCATTGGGTGGACCCTTTCGAGGCAGGGGGCCCGGCACTGCACCTGCCTGGTTAGTCTTCACAGGGCGAGCACCATAGAGACATTTCATTAGCGATAATGCGTGTTACCCTGATTTTTGCGATGCACCTTTTGGCTGGGTAACTCCGACTTCAGCACCTTTCCTTGCTAGGGCAGACTGTGGTCTTGCTCGGACTGCCATGAAGACAGTGTGGCTGGCCTGGCCAAAACTTTTTTTTCCAGCCTCTGGTGGCTGTATGTAAGTCCCTTCTCCATGTCAGATGGTTTTGAGACAGTTCCACAAAGACACTCTGACTTTGAGATGAGGAATCTGATGAGTGCTTCAACGATATCCATTCCCCGCCACCCATAGTCTACTGGCTCCGTTTTGTTTACATCATTCTGATAGCCATTGTTGTAAAAACCCATAGGCTTGTCACGTCCTGGATTCATTGGTTTCACACCAGGCTTCCCTCATCCCCGCCAGAGATCTCCATGTCCCCATCCGTCCACCAACCTGACATTACATTTTACAAAAATAACAGTTGCAATTAGTGTTGATTGCTACAAGTTTCTGGGCTACAGAGGTAGGTCAGAGTTTTTAAGCAAACAGGTCTATGTTCCCTGTCTCACAAACACTGTGTTAAGATAAGTGTGCTCTTAACACAGTTGTTCCCAGGGGGAGTCTGCAGCATGAATGTCGTCATCATCTGAAGCAAATTTGCAACCACTAAGCTCCTTTTTGAGTTTTGTAAACAGGTAATGGTCCGAAGGGGCCAAATCTGGGAAATGAGGATGTTCAAGAAGCTGGAAGCCGCATTCATGAATAGCAGCCATTGCCACTGCCAACTTGTGAACTGGAGCATTGTCTTGCTGAAAGTTGACTCCTCTCTTCAATTTCCCTCCATGCTTTTCCTTCAGTTTGACCCGCAGTTGCTTCACAAGATTATAGTAATAGGCCCCAGTGACCGTTCTGCCGTTTTGAAGATAGTCTAGTCTACCAATAGCGCACCTTCTGAATCCCACAAGATGGAAGCCATCACTTTGCCTCCAAACAGAACCACCCTTGCTTTCTTTGGAGGTGGGGATCCATGATGTTTCCACTGCTTTGACTGTTCTTTGATTTCTGGTTGAAAATGATGAACCCAAGTCTCATCCATAGTCACAAACTGCTGAAGAAACTTTTCAGGATCTGCAGAAAAATGGCCAAGATTGTCTCTTGACATGTTGAGAAGCTGTTGTTTGTGATCAGCTTCAAGAAGTTTCGGGACCCATCGAGCAGAAACTTTTGTCATTTTAAGATCATTGTGAATAATGGCATGAACATGTTCCTGGGAGTTGCCCAACTCAGTAGCAAAGTACGTCTCAGTTAGCCCTTGATCCTCCATTATCATGTCATGGATTCTGCCGATGGTTTCATCGGTGGTTACCGTTCTTGGTCATCCTGGACGGGGATCATCTTCCAGACTCTCCCTTCCATGTTTGAATTGAGCTGCCCATTTCTTCACTGTACTATAAGAAGGGGCACTCTCCCCTAGTCTCCACCATATCCTCATGGACCTCCTTCTGTGATAAGCCCTTGATGCAGAGGTAGCGAATGACTGATTGATGAGAAATTTTATCCATTTTTTCAATTTCTACCACCCCATACCACTTCAGTAGCGTGTAAAAAAAATTGGTTGCAGTTAATTTTTTTAAACTTGGTGTTTAATCTTACATTAACCTGATCTACAAATGCACCTAATATCAACTGTGCATTTCAAGTATTTGTACTTTATGCCAAGAACTTATCAATCAACCCTCATATCACTGACATTATAAGATATATTAATATGAAGCTTTTGCTATTTCTGTCATTGTTAGATATTAGTGTGAAGTTATTGTTATTTCTGTCATTGTTAGACATTAATGTGAAGTTGTCATTTACGTTAATGTGAAGTTGTCATTTCTACCATTGTGAGACTAATGTGATGTTATCACCTGTTTTTTTTTCCTCTCAGTGTAACATTTATATGTAAACTTTATAGCTGTTTTTTTTATGTAGATGAAATATCCATATATCTCATATGGAAGCAGTGACTCTTTATGTTGAAGCAAAAACAAAAAATGTGTGTATGATATATATGTTTCTGCAGTAAACATTTAAACTTTAAGTAAATATAGTTTATTTTTTTCTACTAGGTATACTGTACCGTTTATACATGATATTTTAGCAACTGTTTTCTAGCATTTAACGTGCTCTTTCTTTTTAGCTTGGCTTTTCTTTGTGGTTAAACTTTTTAACTTTGTCAGTGTCAGGCAAAGACGTGTTAGCTTCAGCTTAATTTGTTACGTAGCTTTCACATTATATTTTTGTTTTTATGTCCAGGTTCAGCTGCAAAAAGAGAACATACAAGTACTATTTTCCTAAAGGTGGTCTTGATATACAGGTAAGCATGACAAACTGTCAACTGTCACATTTGTTGTACCTGTATGTGTGTTATTTATGCATGTTTGTGACAGTGTTGTTATATGAAAGAAGTTTTTGTGTTGCAATGGTTAAATTGTTTTGAAAAAAAAAAAAAAACAAGAAATAAAAACAAGAAAATTATCCAGTTCAGAAACCTGATTTCGAGACATAAAAACATTTCAATTTGACATACATATGGCATTATACAAATGAATAAGACAAAATAAATCATTTATGTACTGAGTTGTACATTAAAAATTCTGAGAAATTATTTCATATTTAAGCCAGGAGACATACTGTCAGGTGACACTTTACAATGTAATAATGTTGTGATTATGATGGATTAATTTCTCCATTCCTGAAAGCATAATTAATTGTCACATTTTTAACATGTGACACTTGTTTTTACTTCTCTTTTACTAATCTGATAGCACGGTTTGCATTCTTACTTCTTACCTGTCATTTCAGGATCCAGTTGCATGACAAGACCAAACAGAAAACAAAAAAAAAACACCCCCTTAGGCTTTGTTGTGACAGGCACATTATCACATAAATCCCTGTATTTCCTGGTTCTTCAGTAAAATCTAATGAGCCATCTTTAGATGGTTTTTGCAGTTCTATTATGTCTGAGTTTTCGTTCATCCTGTCCTGAAATAGATATATGCATTTAACCTTGCAGTGCCTAAAACAAAATGAAAATACTTTTCAAAATTTTTTTTTCTCAAAGCATTATGTTTATCAAGTGATCTCTTGTGTCCACTCCACCCACATACTGATTATAATCCTTGACAAATTACCCACATACTGATTATAATCCCTGACAAATTACCCACATACTGATTATAATCCCTGACAAATTACCCACGTACTGATTGTAATCCCTGACAAATTACTCACATACTGATTATAATCCCTGACAAATTACCCACATACTGATTATAATCCCTGACAAATTACCCACATACTGATTATAATCCTTGACAAATTACCCACATACTGATTATAATCCCTGACAAATTACCCACATACTGATTATAATCCTTGACAAATTTTGGCTGAATTAACAAATAGCTCCCTAACCTCCCCATCTGCTTTAGTTCTCCTAAGGAAATTGCCTCTCAGAACACTTTTACTGGCCTGATGACAGAGTTTTCATTGGGGCTTGGCGTTCCATCATCTTTGTCGTAACTGAAAGTTCTACAGTCACATAAAATATAACAAATCTAATTTGAATGCAGAGATTACTTAGAGAGAAAGTAACATAAAGCTATTTTAGAGCAAAGAGCAAGCTAATACTACCAGAAATGTATAAGTTAGATATAACATGATGCTGCTGAAAGACATGGCAGAAGCTCGTTCAACGTTCTCACTTTATAACTAAGATTCTACCATCACTGTCAATAATAGATTGCTCACAGTTACTAAAGTATGCATTCTCAACTTTTATTTATTGTAAATAACAGCTTGGCTTATTGTTAAAACAGCCCACAGTTATTAGTTATTATGAATAAAGTCCCAAATTCATCCCTTCTCCCTAACTCATAAGTAAACTTACCGTGAAACATGTGTCATTGTTGTTCTAATATTTTCTTTATCCAAGAAATGGCTGTCATCTGATGATTCCTCATGTTTCCACACCTCTTCATCACTTGAATTCAGATCAGGTTTCAGGCTTTTGATCTGAGTTTGATTGCATATTAGTGAAAAATAAAGTAGACACTCGTAGTTATAATCTGTCGTAAGCAGGTAGTTAGAACCGGTCGTAAGCAGGTCAAGATGACAGCAGCGACTTTCCTTTGTTTGCTTTTTTATCACGCAATATTTCAGTTGCAGAATCAGATACAACTTTCTTTTTTTTTTTTTTTTGCATGGAGAGTGATACTGAGACCTTCTTTAATAAAAAAAAGTACTAATTTTATATCAAAGACATTGGACACCAGTGTCTGGAATTTAGCGTTTGTGTCTTCTGGGTGTTAAGACATGATTGACACAATATTGAATACTGAAGTACTTTAGAATAATGAGCAGTCTATACAGTATTGGATAACGATATTGAGTACTGAAATACATTTCACACAGTTTTGAATAGAGAAATATGTTTATTTAATGAGTGATCTACTCAGTGTTTGTGTGTTGAAATATATTCATGAATAGTCTGCACCTGTGTTTCACTGACTTTTTTTTCCAAACAACTGCTCCTTTACCTCCAAGGCCATCATATTCTTAGCAGGCCTCAGATTTTTTTATCTTAGTTCAGAGGCCTCCTACCACTCTTGGTTCCCTTACTGACCCAATCAGAGGCCTCCTACTACTCTTGGTTCCCTTACTGACCCAATCAGAGGCCTCCTACCACTCTTGGTTCCCTTACTGACCCAATCAGAGGCCTCCTACCACTCTTGGTTCCCTTACTGACCCAATCAGAGGGCTCCTACCACTCTTGGTTCCCTTACTGACCCAATCAGAGGCCTCCTACCACTCTTGGTTCCCTTACTGACCCAATCAGAGGCCTCCTACCACTCTTTCTTCGCTTGTCAACCTCACGTGTTGTATCCCAGCCCCAGGATGAGTATTGTCCTTTTTCCAGTAAATCACTGATATATACTGTTAAACACTGAAATATATTCATATTGTTTTCAGAGAATGAATGAAGCGGCAGCGCAGTTGGTTGGGGAACATGACTTCCGCAATTTGTGCAAGATGGATGTTGGAAATGGTGTGGTGAATTTTGTGAGGAAAATACTCAGAGCAGATGTTTCAGTATTACATGAAATGTAAGTTGTAGTAGTAGTAGAGTTGAGTAATGTGTGAATGCTTGAAAGAGAGTGTGATGTTGAGTTGTCTAGATACTATAAGTAAAGTCTATTCCTTGTATATTTTACATTTTCACAGCTTTATGATAGTGATGCTGGTGGCTTTCCATGTAGCTGACAGCTTCATCTTCTCCACTGGACACCCTTCAAAATAATGCTGGTTGCATTGTCTCACCATGTTGCAGCTTGCGACCAGGCACTTGGAGCACTGACTGTATTTTTAGTCCAGGGTTCACCCCTCTCTGTTCATTCAGTCAGCCTGTAATTTGTTCCCACAGAGGTAGATCAGGGTCTTGATCAGCTGTGGTTTGCCAACCCTGATGCCAGCAGTTAGTCGTCATCAGTTGGGCACTGACTGCTGTCTCATTTAGCTCGAGTATTGCAGTATCTCGGGTTGCAGCTTGAGAGCTAGAAGCTGTAGGAAGCTGGTGCCATAATGAAGAACGTGGCCATCTTTCGTAGTTTTGGGCTTGCACTGCATCAAGTTTTTCTTTTCAACCCCCACATCATAGGCATGTGGTGTGATTGCTGTGTCTTCAAGCTTATCATAGCCTCTTCATAGGCATGTGGTGTGATTGCTGTGTCTTCAAGCTTATCATAACCTTTTCATAGGCATGTGGTGTGATTGCTGTGTCTTCAAGCTTATCATAACCTTTTCATAGGCATGTGGCGTGATTGCTGTGTCTTCAAGCTTATCATAACCTTTTCATAGGCATGTGGTGTGATTGCTGTGTCTTCAAGCTTATCATAACCTTTTCATAGGCATGTGGTGTGATTGCTGTGTCTTCAAGCTTATCATAACCTTTTCATAGGCATGTGGTGTGATTGCTGTGTCTTCAAGCTTATCATAACCTTTTCATAGGCATGTGGTGTGATTGCGGTGTCTTCAAGCTTATCATAACCTTTTCATAGGCATGTGGTGTGATTGCTGTGTCTTCAAACTTATCATAACCTTTTCATAGGCATGTGGTGTGATTGCTGTGTCTTCAAGCTTATCATAGCCTCTTCATAGGCATGTGGTGTGATTGCTGTGTCTTCAAGCTTATCATAACCTTTTCATAGGCATGTGGTGTGATTGCTGTGTCTTCAAGCTTATCATAGCCTCTTCATAGGCATGTGGTGTGATTGCTGTGTCTTCAAGCTTATCATTGCCTTTTCATAGGCATGTGGTGTGATTGCTGTGTCTTCAAGCTTATCATAGCCTTTTCATAGGCATGTGGTGTGATTGCTGTGTCTTCAAGCTTATCATAACCTCTTCATAGGCATGTGGTGTGATTGCTGTGTCTTCAAGCTTATCATAACCTTTTTCATAGGCATGTGGTGTGATTGCTGTGTCTTCAAGCTTATCATAGCCTCTTCATAGGTGTGTGATGCAATGGCTATGTCTACAAGCTTATCACATCCTGCCTCTTGGTCTGATCTCCATCATTGTTGACTGTCTCTCTTGTGGATGAGATTCTGGAGACATTCCCCAGATGTAGTTTACCAACTACCAGTTATCTGACATTTCTGTCTGTTTTTCTTTATCAGAGTCCTGCTGCTAGATCAGCTCTGCTTTGCTGGTTTTAAGTCATCTTTTGGTGGAGGTTATTCACCACATGGTGCTCTTTGGATGTGAGAGGTTGTATTAAGCTTTGATTTAGACTTGGGTACTGGTTGGGGAGTGGGGATGTGTTTCTCACAAGCAGGGACTCGTACCTATTGACCTCGATCTCTTTTGCCTTTTATCTTTTCCATAGTCACAATGTATTCTAGCTTGCCTCACCATAGAACATGTCTTAAGAATTTGGATTGCTTTTTTCTTTTTTTTAGTTTTGTTATTGTTTGACTTTCTCTAAACATTAAGTGCCCAAGGCACATTAGGCTTCTGCAAAGGTTTTCTACAAATATCTGTCCTTTGCCTTTTTTTTCATTCTTGCCCAGGTGAGCCCTCTATTGCTCAGCATCCTCTCTGTTATTCTTCTCCGTGTCTCCTTTGGTCTACCCTTACTTCTGTTACCCTGTAGTGTCCATCTTAGTGCTATTTTTTTTAATAGCGAGTTGTTACACATCCAGAGCACGTCCCAACCATCACCAGCGTCTTTCCTCAATAATTGCTGTCAGTGGCTTTATCTACATTTCTGCCTGGCCAAAATATTCTTCTAATTCTTATAAACATTTAGCCTGAAAAAGAATTCAGCTTTTTTTTGCATAGTTTTCGTGATTTTCCAGCATTCACTTCCATAGAGTACTACACTTAGAACATAACTCTTAAATATCCTGATTTTTGTTTATATATACATACATATATATATATATATGTATGTATGTATATATAATTATAATATCATAATTATTCATATTTGATCCGCACATTTATGGATATACTTATCTAAAGGTAAATTTGGTATCCATTGTTCATATTTATTTCACACACTCGTGGATATACACTTATATAAGAAATAATTTGACTTCTTTGGGGCTGGAAACTCTCCAATCAACCCATCTGACGTAAATTGGATCTCGGAACACTGTTTTGTGAAACCTTGTATTGATATAGGGTTTTAACTTGCACGTGCCATACAGCCATTATGTCCCTTTATTTACATAGAATTGCTGTCTGTTGAAGCAGAGCAGCTGTGGACTTGATCAGATTACAGAGATGATGATCTTGAGCTGTGTTGTTTTTACTTGAAGTTGCCATAAATGATAAGATAAAACTGACTACATTTTTTGTCTTTTCAGAGAGAATGGCTACTCCATGTGTGAGCTAACTGTTGTGGGTCAAGCTTTTCTGTGGCACCAGATTCGCTGTATCGTCTCTATACTTTTCCTAGTGGCGCAGGGGAAGGAGGATATGACGGTCAGTGTGCTGCCTTTCACTTGTTAGGGAGGATGGATTTGGGTCATCAAGGAGTTTGGGGATGTTAGCAGGTTCATTATGAAAATAACAGCCTTTATCACTTTTTGTTCTGTGCCGAGTCTATCTGAAGTAGACTTAATGTAAGCAGTTTGTATCAGGCACAGCTTCCAGTTATAACATTAATAGCAGCAGATTTAAATAATCCCTTTGGAGTAATATAAAAAAAAATGATGTATTTATTTTGTAGCAGTTAGTTTACTTGAAACATTATAGCAGGTCATTATGTAGAGCTTGCTTACTAGGATAACCAGGTTCTCACTGTTTGGTGATCTCTCTCGTGGTTATTCTTTTCATCTTAGAAAAGAAAGTAGTGTCTCTTTCTGTGTTTAGCCTTGATTTATATATAATGTATAGGATTAAGATTAATGTGCGGCCTGGTTTTTCTCTTTTCAGATCATCAAAGAGCTACTTAATGTTGAGAAAAACCCAAGAAAGCCACAGTACACGATGGCATCAGGTAGGGATCTTTATATTATGCTGAACTTCTTTCAACTACAAACTTTCCCAATATCTATTTGATGTCGGCCACATGCCTCCATGAACCATAAAACTTAAAAGTTATCTTAAACTGCTCTTGCAGACACCGAATAGTTAATTGTTTATTCTGAATAGTCCCGAAATTTTTGTTTAAGTAGATAGCCATTTATATATGTATGTAGTTACTTCTGTACTGAGTGAATGGATAAGAGCAAAATGTAAATGTTATATTTTATTTTATGTCTCTCAGCTTCAATGTTAATTATGTTTGTTACATGAGCAGCAAATTTGTAGAATGTCTGGAAAAGAGTGAAAGATGTATGATAAAGGGCAGAATGTCAGACGGGCCTGCGTGCCCAATTCTTAACCCTTTTGAAATAAAGATCAATCAGTCAATCGTTTTTTTTTTTTTTTTCCTGAATCAAGGCAAAGTTGTGGTGGTTTAGAAATGTCATTTGAACAGATGATAGATGCGTCCCTTAAGATTTTGTGTGTGGACAGCTAGATGAAGATGCAACCCTAGGGAATGTTGGCAATCCGTAACTTACTGCTTGTGTCCGAATTGAAAGACCTTAACCTACCAAGACCCTGTCCCATTGTGTTGGCTGCAAAGAACAGTTTCAAGGAGATGGAAAAAAAACAATAGAAACATTTCCAAGCCACAGTAACAGACATGCATAAATAACCAGCATAGTTGTGTCACAGATGTGGCAGTTGCTAGTTTGTTATATCTGCCTGTTTATCAAGGCTATACCTGGAGTCTGTTAAAGAATCATTGCACCTTTTCCTACATTTTAGCTTCATTTAGGGTTTGAAAAACTGGCTCATAACTCATTCCCATATCAGTATGGTGCGTGTACCTCAACACCTTCACCACATCGACTGCAAAGAGCATCCTGTTTCCAGGTACAGAGAGATGGCAAGACCAAGGATTGGCAGTCTATGGAAAGATGACATTTTGGAAGAAGCTGTTGATGACTACAAAATTGAGAAAAATATGATCAGTCTAGTTAAAAAATTATGTTTTACATTAGTCTGCCTCATTTGGGCAAATGTTTCACTTATCATTGACGGAGCTGACATATATATATATATATATATAGCTATTAATAGAAGTTTTGAGTGCATTTTTCTATACTTGACTAGTATTTGTTGTACTTTCAGAACTGCCGTTAGTATTATTTGACTGTGAGTTTGGGGATGATCTGGAATGGATTTATGAAGCAGGTACTGTAGAAATATAGTTCAGTGCTAGTTGTACTTCACAGAATTTAGGAGGAATCTATATTTGAATAAGATGTTAGTTGAAAGAGAGCTGTTGTCTTATCAGTGAGATCACTGTCCATAATTTCAGTAACACATAGTTCGAAGAAGAAAAAAAAATGAATAAAAAAGAATAAAAGCTTGTGAATGTAGATTCATAAATTCTGTATATGCCCACTTGTAAGAGTGAATTACCTCTCTGTCAGCTGTTTCCTAATCTCTGATAGAGAGAATGAGTGAAATCATTAATGTATGTAATTGCAGACCTACTTACGTGAATGTGGTCTGTGCTTGTTACTGCACTGTGTTAAGTCATTCTATTTTTGTGTTGATAATTGTTGATGTCTTAATGTGTATAATTTTTCAATTGTATCAAAGGTATATATATATATAATAAAAATGAGAATATATAAATATATATAATGTTATATATAAAATACTCCATGTTTCCCATGCTTTCAAACATCTGTGTGAAGACTTGGAAGCAAATGGCTGTGGATATGGGGGAACTGTTTTTGTGTGTGTGTGAGTGGATGGGCAGGTGTATGAAAAATAAGAAAAGTAAAATCAGTAGATAGAAGCTAACACGATACATAACCTTTCTGCTCACTCATAAACCTTTCATTAAATCACTGAGCCAACATCCTATAATGAATTTGAGCAGGTTTCACTCTCATCTCACTGTAGTATGTTGTCCAGCAATGGTGCAAGGGAGTCTCCATGTTTATTATTTGACCTTGGCCTCAACTATAAAAGAGCAGACCGCTGTGCAGTGTGTGTTTGAACTACCCATCAGCTGTTGCGAATGTTTTGTATCATATTAACTTCTGTTCACTGTGGCTACCTCATAAATTTTCAAATTGCCTTTATTTGCTGATTCTCCCTTGCTCTTGCTGATTCTCCCTCATAATTCCTGACTCTCCCTTGTATTGCTAATTCTCACTTATACTTGCTAATTCTCACTTGTACTTGCTGATTCTCCCTTGTTCTTGCTGATTCTCCCTTGTACTTGCTGATTCTCACTTGTACTTGCTGATTCTCACTTGTACTTGTCAATTCTCAATTGTATACGGTGATATACCAGAGATTGAAGTGCAGACCCATTAAAAATGTTAATAGAAAAAAATAAATAAAGTATGTCTGTTCACAGACTGGCATGAAGATAACATCAGGCACCTGCAGCAGATGTGGGCACAGTATACCGTCAAGTAAGTCATCTGGTCTTTGCAGTATCTGGTCTACTTTAGTCGCAGTATCTCATGGTGTTGGTACTTTTATCTTGTGATTTCTTTGGGAAGTATTGATAGAATTTGTATTGCTTTATTTCTGTACACTACATTGCTGTTAATGGTGAGAGAACTGTCATCAGAGTGAGCAGACCATATATCCTACTTTGTTTCTACATGTGATTGTCATAACAAATCTTTGAATCTCTTGGCCTGTAGGGCAAGGAATGAAGTGATATCTGCAGTAGTTACTTTGCCGTGGGAATAAGGAAAGCCACTGCAGTCAGCTTCATTTAAACTGGGAAATACAGGCCGCTCATTGTGGCATTCATCATCATCATCATCATTCATTTTTTATGTTTTCAATGCCGAGCCGGCTAGATGTTAATAAGATAGTTGTCTTCCTTGGTCTGATGGTCTACAAATAGCATACTGTGCTCTGTAAGACAAAAGGACTTGTTTCACACTTGACACATCAGAAAATCTGGATCTTTTTCCCTGGTTAGACAAGAGGTCCATAAATAGCATACTGTGCTCTGTAAGACAGCAAGACTTGTTTCATACCTGCCACAGGTAGCACTCATCTTCCCTGGCAAAACGGACTAAACCTGTCTGACACGCTTCACATGCACCACCATTTAACACTTCTGCAAGTAGTTCAGTTGATTGATGGCACCAACATGGTTATATTTACTGCAGAATCTTTTATGTTTCCAGTATAAATGTGTGGTCGTTTGTTTTTGCAGAACCAGTCATCTTTTATGTTTCCAGTATAAATGTGTGGTCGTTTGTTTTGTCATGTGTGACCCAGTTTCTGTTAGCATCCAGGTGTCCTGTAGTACTGTATGGCTTAACTTTGTTCTCAGAGCTACGATGATAAAACGTATGCTGGAAGAGCTGGATGTGGCCAAAGTTGAAACAGGTTAGTTATACGTGTGTGGGGTTTTTGTGTGTGGTAGGTGATAGATGAATAAAAAAGATAGAATACTATTTATTTATGTATGTGTGTGTGGGATTTTTGTGTGTGGTAGGTGATAGATGAATAAAGAAGATAGAATATTATTTATTTATGTGTATGTGGGGTTTTTGTGTATGGTAGGTGATAGATGAATAAAGAAGATAGAATATAAGTTGGTTGTGAGAGAATATACGTTGGTTGTGAGAGAATGTTTGATTGTCATCTCATTGTGAAGAATGTGAAAGGTAAACTGTAAAGAAAAGGCATCAAAATTCTTTGGCTGTATCATAAGAAGACAGAAGTTCAAGAACCTGAAAATCACTGGAAAACTCAAAGGGAGGGTGTGGGGGGGGGGGGGAAGGGACATTGTGAGAAATGAATCTAGGGATGTTGGCCAAATGGCACAGGAAGAGAAAGGTGACTGATTTGAAAAGAAACACCAAAGACCAGTCAAGATAGAGAAGCAACATCAGTGATGCTGATGGACACACTACCTGAGTGAAATAGTAAATTCTTCTGACAAATGCTGAGTAGATGAGTTCATTTCTGTCCTGGACTGTTTCTTCTATCCGTCACCAGGTGGAAGTCAGTCTTTTTTATTTCTGATTCAAGACTCCGTTGCCGGGTGTTTCTAGGCCATCCTTGTTTCCTCTTTCCATGGGGATTCCAGGTGAGAGCTTGCTACAGCAATGATTGTCCTGGTTGAAAGAAAGGAATCAGCTGTTTGGCTTCTAGACATTTATTGTTTTCACCACACCAAGTCACAGATCTTTGTGAAGAAGTTCCTTCCTCTCTCAGTATTAATTTCTTTGCTTGCTCAGTTCTTGAGTTCATGTTTTCCTGGCTGAAGTATTTTTACAGAATTGGGTGGCTGGTCTTATGTCCAGACTTCCTCCTTTGTCATCTGTGCTTGGGACCAGCTATGGCAGATTTGATCTCCATATATAGTTTGTTAATTTCTTTTTTAATGTAAAAAAAAAAAACCAAGAAAAACAGCCATATGGTTCTGTTCCATGGTCGAGAGTTCATAATTTAAAAAAACAAAAGGTCAATATTGTGTCACTTTCTGGTAAAACGTAGAGGCTGAGATTATTTTTATTATACAAAATGTTTGTCTGTCCAGGGTTTTGTGTGGTAGGTTAAGAAAGTTTTTATATGTGCTCATTTTCTCATGTCCGACCCCGTCTTTCAGAATCCGACATTGCTCCGTGGAATGAGCTGAGTGCCCCACTGATGCAGCAGTCAGATTGGATGATACCTGGGAACAAGACCCGGGTATACAAGCCTCTGTTTAAACGGCAGATGTGTGGTAAGATAACAC
Organism: Achatina immaculata; assembly: GCA_009760885.1. NCBI lineage: Eukaryota > Metazoa > Mollusca > Gastropoda > Stylommatophora > Achatinidae > Lissachatina > Lissachatina immaculata. The sequence goes on along the minus strand of CM019696.1, from coordinate 25,307,428 downwards.
AGATGCTTCAGTGTTGTGTTTGTATGTACCCGTGTTTTGTTCCATTATGTTGTGTCTTTGTGTATTGGCATTTTTTTCTCTTGTTCATTGAGTGGTCGACATATTGTTTGTTTGGTTGACTTTTAATTCTTTAAGCCTGAGTTCTTTGCAGCTGGTGCCATTGTGAAGATCCTGACACAGGCATCAAACTGGATTGAGAGCAATTTTTGTTGGATATCTTCAGTTCCTAAAAGTTTTTTATCAAACTCCACCACTGTGGTGATTGATCATACCAGTCTTTCCCAGTATGCTTGGCTGCAGTAACAACAGCCAGATATTTGGAAGAATTGTGGAGTGTAGTGTGGGGTCTTGACCAAATATTTGGAGGAATCATGGAGTGCAGTGTGGGGTCTTGACCAAATATTTGGAGGAATCATGGAGTGCAGTGTGAGGTCTTGACCAAATATTTGGAGGAATCATGGAGTGCAGTGTGAGGCTTTGACCAAATATTTGGAGGAGTCATGGAGTGCAGTGTGAGGCTTTGACCAAATATTTGGAGGAGTCATGGAGTGCAGTGTGAGGCTTTGACCAAATATTTGGAGGAATCGTAGAGACCAAATATGACTCTTCATCCATGATGACCTAGTCTTCTCTGAGATGGCAACTCTTGTTTCAAATTACCTTTTTTTAGATTCTGAAGATTTTACAAGAGTTACAGTCTTTACCTGGTATATTGAGACTCAGTCAGTGTTACCTGTTCTGGAACCAACATGATTTGTATGGGGACAAAAGGGATTGCAAGATTTAAATCTGTAAATATAGATATTACCAAAAATTACCTTGAAACAAGTACAAGCTAGGTAGAAGATAGCAGCAGCAGGATGATGATGTGCTGAGTATGAGAGTGAAGAAAACATTTAAGACAGGGATTTTCAAACAGTGGAGAATTGTAGGGTTTCTAAAATCTTCCTCTACTGGTTGAGAGGATGCAGCAGCAGCAGGCCATCTTGCTCACAACCGAGAGGCCTACAGGAGTGCTGTTTGGGAGGCAAAGTTCCGCAAGGGACAAGCAAAGGAATGAATGAATGAATGAACTGGTTGAGAACCCTTGTTTTATGAAATAAAGAAAATGGGGGGGGGGGGGGTCAGTGTTCCCAGCCCAGTTTCAGGAAGAATAGAATGAAACATTAATACATTATCGTTATGCTGTCCATGATCTGTAAGATTACTCAGCAGTGTAGTATATGTCTTTTTATGTTGGCAGCGACCATGTGTTCTACTATAGTGACAGAGCTAATGTAGTCCTGGCAAGTACTGTGAGGTTTAGCTTACAGATTGTAGCCCTGTCTGTGCCATGTCTTGTTCTCTTTGGATTCTGGTTGATCATGTCTAGATGAGAGTGCTTTGTGAAGTTGCTGAACGTATATGTCAATAACAATCAAATTACTGATGTATGTTTCTGTCTAGATGAGAGTGCTTTGTGAAGTTGCTGAACGTATATGTCAATAACAATCAAATTACTGATGTATGTTTCTGTCTAGATGAGAGTGCTTTGTGAAGTTGCTGAACGTATATGTCAATAACAATCAAATTACTGATGTATGTTTCTGTCTAGATGAGAGTGCTTTGTGAAGTTGCTGAATGTATTTGTCAATAACAATCAAATTACTGATGTATGTTTCTGTCTAGATGAGAGTATCTTGTGAGAAAGTTGCTGAATGTTTATTTTGGTGAAAGTGAGAGTAGTAGTGTACAACTCAGATCCAACCCGCACTGATGAATCATTCTTTACTCCACATGCAGAAAGCTTAGAGGAACGGATGAAATACTATGCCAAACGGAAGAAGTTGTCGGGCAAAGAGGATGTATCTGAAAGTAACTCGGAAGCTTCATAACAACACTTCCAGCGTACAGGCAGCTCTCAAGTCTGCATGTGGAGTGTCATGTTGCAGGTAACAGGTAACCTTGCCTGTCAGTCAGACAGCTTCTGTCAACCCAATGATGGCAGGACTGAGCTGTTCATTTCAGTCCATGTGGATTTTTGTGTGTGTGTGTTTTTGCACAGTGCTTACTAGAAAGTAAATGTTTGTCTTGTCCAGTCATTGGATAGAGAGGTGCTTGGAAACAAAAAAGATAATAAAGAGATTGTGAATTAAAATTTGGGATTGATAAAGCATTGGTTCAATTTTTGTGCATTGTAAAGAAAAATGTTTGCTCATTAAGAATAGAGCCATTAAATACAGTTTGACAGCGTGAAAGCTTTGGAAATTTCATTCTGTTGAGCCATTTCTTGTTTATTTATATTTTCCCCAGCTCTGTTATCTTGTCCCACCAGTGTTCTCCATTACTCTGGTTATATTTGTTGAGCACTGTGTTAACTGGCTCTCATTTCCTTTCTCCACTGTTCCTCACTTTTTATGAGGGATGTATTATTCAGTTTGTACCCGGAATGTTTCATATGCAGCTATAGTGCTCAAAGTTTTTGTGTATTTTTACCTAAAACAGAGAGAAAAAAAAAACAAACAAAGATGTGCCTGAAACAGAAAAAAAAAAAAAGATTTTTCACAGAGTGAACTTTGGTGTTTCTGTGATGCATTGCAGCTTTAGAACATTCCAGTTCATGAGAGAACCTCCATTATCAATTTTTTTTTTAAACTGTGTGTAGCCTTACAAAAATTGCCATCTTGCCAAAAATTGCCCTCTTGCCAGTACAGTTTGTCTGTGTGTGGTGTGACAGGTGAACTGTGTCTGTGTGTGTGTGCTACAGCAACATTTGATTTATAGCTCAACTAAAACATTTTATAAGCTACATTAGCTTTGTGTGCTAAGTATTACATTTCAGACCTGCACCACTTACCAATACAGACTTGGCTGAAGAAGGAAAAAACATTGGCATTCTGCATGTAGTCAGATCAGCCTAGTGCTTCACAAGCAGGTGAAGAGCAGTGTTTGTAGGAATTGTCCAGGTGTTGCAGTTTTATCACTGCCAAGCCTAGGGCAACCAAGTTCTGGGATTGTATCACTGCCGGTGTAATGCACAATCTCAGATCTATCCCACACTGATGATGGAATGTTGTGTCTGGGATTGTGTTATTACCAGCTTTAGGGGAAACTTCTTCTTCGTTCGCTAGGGGAAACAATTGCTGGGTTTGTGTCACTTCCAAGATTAGGATCACCAGGTGCTGGGATTATATCACTGTCAGGGTTAGGATCACCAGGTGCTGGGATTGTATCACTGTCAGGGTTAGGATCACCAGGTGCTGGGATTATATCACTGTCAAGATTAGGATCACCAGGTGCTGGGATTATATCACTGTCAGGGTTAGGATCACCAGGTGCTGGGATTGTATCACTGTCAGGGTTAGGATCACCAGGTGCTGGGATTATATCACTGTCAAGGTTAGGATCACCAGGTGCTGGGATTATATCACTGTCATGGTTAGGATCACCAGGTGCTGGGATTATATCACTGTCAGGGTTAGGATCACCAGGTGCTGGGATTATATCACTGTCAGGGTTAGGATCACCAGGTACTGGGATTGTATCACTGTCAGGGTTAGGATCACCAGGTGCTGGGATTATATCACTGTCAGGGTTAGGATCACCAGGTGCTGGGATTATATCACTGTCAGGGTTAGGATCACCAGGTGCTGGGATTATATCACTGTCAGGGTTAGGATCACCAGGTGCTGGGATTATATCACTGTCAGGGTTAGGATCACCAGGTGCTGGGATTATATCACTGTCAGGGTTAGGATCACCAGGTGCTGGGATTGTATCACTGTCAGGGTTAGGATCACCAGGTGCTGGGATTATATCACTGTCAGGGTTAGGATCACCAGGTGCTGGGATTATATCACTGTCAGGGTTAGGATCACCAGGTGCTGGGATTGTATCACTGTCAGGGTTAGGATCACCAGGTGCTGGGGTTTTATTTACATCCCAAATGGAGGACAGTGTTTGTAGAAATCATCCAGGTGTCACAGATGGCATCATATCTCCAGTTTCCTGATGGAGACCAGGTCACTGATTATCTCTCTCTCTCTCTTCAGCTTCTGGAGACACTCAGGTGCCTGTTAAAAATGTCTGTTAGTGTGTGAAATAAAAACAGTTGTCCATGTAAAAATTCACCATCAGCTACATAAGATTTAGGATTTGTTGTGGGAAATAAAATGTTGGGAAGTTGAAAGTCTTCTTTTGATTGCTGCTATTCTTGTGGAGTGTTGCAGTTTGTGAAGATTTCTTCTCAGGTTTAAGACCAAGTTTTGTAGCTGATGTGTCATCATATCTGAGCTTCCTTGGTGTCCTCATCTCTCCAGCATATTCTGTGATGTTTGTACTTTTGGTTGCTTCCATTCTGATGTTAAAAACGTCCTTGTGGCTGCATGACCTAGCTTCATTCTGGTCAAGTTCGCCATTGTTCTGTGTGATGCAGAACCATGCTGTGTTCTGGATATCTTCATCCTATAACTGCTCATTCTCTGTCTTCTTATTCTTCTCCCGTAATCTCATCTTATTTGTCGAGTCTTACCTCCCAGGACCCAAGTGTGCCAGTTATAATAAAAATCTCATTTCTTATGCTATGTGGTCAGAACACTGCTTTCTTCTTAGATACTTGGTTTGGAAGGTGTCAAGTGTATGTGTAATGTTTATCATACACCTAGTTATTAAAGTAACACTGCACATTGGTATGTTGTTCTTCCAGCAAAAATGGCACATGCTTGTTGTTGTATCTGTGGTCTTTCCTCAGCTCATTATTAAAAGTTTGATTTCATTCTCAAGACCAGAGGTTCCCAAACTTTGTTGAGCTGCTGACCCCCCAAAAAAAAAAACAAACTGTTTTTCACTTCTGATGTTCCCTTCATTTTCAGAATCTGTGGTGGTGGTAATGATTGTGATACTATTACATTTTTGGAGATAATGCTTTAGACTGTTACAATCCATTCAGTTATTGTCATAAATAATCCAGCATTTGAAAGATTGCTTTATGGTACAGTTTAATTTCTTTATGATTATAAAAAAAGAGTTGGTTAATTGATGAATCAAATACAAGATTGACTTTCATGCAAGGGTCTGATTGTTAAGTAGAAGTATGTCATGTCAGCATTTATAATCTCATCATTACAAGTGAGAGTAATTAATAGCCAAAAGCCATTTAAAGTTGAGTTGTAAGGTTGATATTGTCAGTCTCTGTGCACTGAAAAGCATATAGAATAGCAGTAGGTTGATATTGTCAGTCTCTGTGCACTGAAAAGCATATAGAATAGCAGTAGGTTGATATTGTCAGTCTCTGTGCACTGAAAAGCATATAGAATAGCAGTAGGTTGATATTGTCAGTCTCTGTGCACTGAAAAGCATATAGAATAGCAGTAGGTTGATATTGTCAGTCTCTGTGCACTGAAAAGCATATAGAATAGCAGTAGGTTGATATTGTCAGTCTCTGTACACTGAAAAGCATATAGAATAGCAGTAGGTTGATATTGTCAGTCTCTGTGCACTGAAAAGCATATAGAATACCAGTAGGTTGATATTGTCAGTCTCTGTACACTGAAAAGCATATAGAATAGCAGTAGGTTGATATTGTCAGTCTCTGTACACTGAAAAGCATATAGAATAGCGGTAGGTTGATATTGTCAGTCTCTGTACACTGAAAAGCATATAGAATAGCAGTAGTTTGATATTGTCAGTCCTGTACACTGAAAAGCATATAGAATACCAGTAGGTTGATATTGTCAGTCTCTGTACACTGAAAAGCATATAGAATAGCAGTAGGTTGATATTGTCAGTCTCTGTACACTGAAAAGCATATAGAATAGCTGTAGATTTGTCTGAAATGCACATGATCACCCTTGTATTCTCAAGTAGAACAGGAACTGTGGTAGAAGGAAGGAAATTTTTTTTAAAAGTGTCCACTTTAAGAGTTTTCTAAAAGCACAGATTTCATCAGTCGTGAAACGGCACACCTTTTAAAAAACCTCTTGTTTTGTATTCAGTGTTGAAATGTACAGCACAAATATGACAGCAGTTGTAATGTTGCAGCTTGTAAGAAGACGTCATTGATCTAATACTTTGTTTGGCATATGAATCCTTACAGACACACACGCAAACAGCTTTGATGATGATGAATCCCAGTTTGTTGAGTCACCACCAATTTATGTGCTGGGTTGATATCACAGTGTGTAATTAATGAATAATTAAAAATAATGAGGCAGGGTCTTGGCCGGAGGTTTGCTAGCCAGGTATCAGAGAAAGCCTTATTGTAATTGCTGTGAGAGGAATTACTGACAGACCAATTCTCAGAACCTGATATTCTCTCACTGTAAACACCAGAAGGTGAAATTTGAAGTAATGTGCTCGTGCCGTGTATATTAGTGAATTTTATTTGTGTACAGATGAAATTTATCTTTGTTTTATAGGTTAATCTGGTCCGACTGATTTTATTTGGTTATCTAGCCTCCCTAATTTTGATTTTGGTTGTCATCTGGCCATACTTTTGATTGGTTATCTGGTGTACCTGATTTTGATTGGTTCTCATGGTTTGGGCCATGGCAACATATGTTTGTGGTGATGATTTGACAGGTCAGACTCAGAAAGATTTAGCATTTCTCCCCCACCTCTGTTCTAGTCATTCTGATTTTTTTTGTCTCCCTTTGTGATTTAGTTACTCATGATAATTTTCCATATTTTGCTTGTACTTTTATGTAGTGACAAAGTTACTCTACTTTTTGTTTTAAACTTATTTAATTATGCACTTGTTCACCTTTTTAAAATAATTTCTTATAGCCTTTCTTGTTGTATTTGTTGCTAGCATGCCAGTTTGCAATCTCAAATATATACATATATAATTCTCATTAGTTTTCTAGTCAAGTAGCGTTTATCTTGGATGCATGTGTTTGTGTTCAGTCCATATTAATTAGATGCAGTATAAGTCTCATTTCTGCCCAGCTTGTGTCCTTACATTCTTGCCACTTAACAATGGGTTTTGAGTTTGGACAAAGTGTTCAACGCAAATGGGTTAGAGTTTTCTGTTTGTATGAGAGTCCTTGCTCTATCAGCATCTTCATTTTGTTTGTTTGCCAGGTTTGTATGAGAGTCCTTGCTCTATCAGCATCTTCATGTTGTTTGTTTGCCAGGTTTGTATGAGAGTCCTTGCTCTATCAGCATCTTCATTTTGTTTGTTTGCCAGGTTTGTATGAGAGTCCTTGCTCTATCAACATCTTCATTTTGTTTGTTTGCCAGGTTTGTATGAGAGTCCTTGCTCTATCAGCATCTTCATTTTGTTTGTTTGCCAGGTTTGTATGAGAGTCCTTGCTCTATCAGCATCTTCATTTTGTTTGTTTGCCAGGTTTGTATGAGAGTCTTTGCTCTATCAGCATCTTCATGTTGTTTGTTTGCCAGGTTTGTATGAGAGTCCTTGCTCTATCAGCGTCTTCATTTTGTTTGTTTCCCAGGTTTTCAGTTTTAAATTATAGCTTTTCTGATGCGTTAATGCATTTTAGTTTTTTTTCGTATTTTGATCTGTAATATTTCATTACTTGTTGAATTTTTTATTTGTATTTCATAGTTCATTTTTAATTATTTGTAAATAGTTATCAGTGGTTTTCTTTCACTCATTTTTTAAAAATATTTGATTACGTTGTTATTTGGTAGTTTATGTTATTGTTTTTATGCTATTGCTGTATTTGTTTTGTATTTATTTTATTATTCTGCAGTGTTGTGTTTTGTAGTATTTGCAGAGAATGTTAAAGATTTGGTTGAATGACAAGAATACGAGAAATCTAAGATTGGCCTTTTAAAAGTTCTTATTCTCGTAATGTGGAGGGATTAGTGCTTAGGACATCTTACTTGGTGGTGTTATATAGAGGAATATTAACTCTACCACATCACCCAAGTCTACCTTTATGTGGTGGTGTTATACAGAGGAATGTTAACTACCAATTACCCAACTCTACCTTTATGTAATGGTGTTATATATAGAGGAATGTTAACTATAGCACATCACCCAAGTCTACCTTTTTGTGGTACAGTGGAATGTTAACTATATCACATCACCCAAGTCAACTTTTATGTGGTGGTGTGGTACAGAGGAATGTTAACTATAGCACATCACCAAAGTCTACCTTTATTTGGTGATGTTGTATATAGAGAAATGTTTGTTTATCTAATAAAATATTACCAAAGCCTGGGCATCCGAGTGGCATAGTGGTTAGTGCACTAGTCTCTCATGGTGAAGGTCAGGTGTTTGAATCCACACAGAGGCGCCCCAATTACCAAGCTGTTGAAATGGGTACCCAACTTCTTCTGGAGTTGGAGAAGTTAAGGTGGCCAGGCGTGATGCTGACATCATCCTCTAGTGTGCTCACAGGTCAAGGAAAATATGGACACTGTCACCACACACACACACAAGTCCACATGACATGATAAAAAAATGTTTGCCTTTTCCCCAGCATGGTCTAGGTCACTGCTTTTCTTGCTGCAGAGATTCATTTTCTGTAGAGGTTAAATCTCAAGTTAGGATGTTGTTGTTGTTACTTCTGTTGTTAATATTACCAGCTTATCTAAGTAGCAGTGATCTTACCTTGTTTGAATGTTTAACACATGTTGAAAGTAAAGTATTTAAGTATGTGCTTTGAAGAAAGGATTGTTTTCATGAAAGTGTTTCGCTTTTACGATGTTCCTGTATAAAAATGCCACCTAATTTCTAAAATGTTGGTTTTTTTTTTTTTAAGAAAAATAATTCTACATTCCCCTCCTTCACATTCTTGTACTTTACAGATATATTATTTTTGTTGTTCTTGTCAGGTATACTATCATTTTTATTGTTGTCGGCCTTCCATTTATGAACATCGATGCTACTATTTTTTTTTTCCTTTTTAAATGATAGATGATGTCACTGATCACATGTACATATATGCCAGAACATATTTGCTTGTATTTAAAATGTGAAGCGTGCAGAGCAACCTGATGATGATAAATCATTGACCTCTTGGTTTATGTTAACTGAGACATGTTCAGTATTAAATTAACCAGTTGTAAACTATGGCATGTTTTTTTTTTTCGCAATGGCTTCCAGATACCAGCATTAAGATGGCTATACGTTCTTTCAGCAAGCCGCAGGTGGGGTGGGTTGTTCAGATATAACAAACATATCAGAACTGCATTCAAGCCAGAGAGGGTGGGAGTGGTTGGTTTTTTTTTTTTTTCCTTGCGGTGCCTTATGTGACTTTGGTCATTTTGAAAATATAGAGAGATGGTACAGCATAAAGCTTATCTAACAAATCATTTCATAGGCATTTAGAACATTGATAAATCTAGTCATGTTTTTTGAGATGCAGACCAGCCTTGGCAAATCTAATAAGATATGGACACAGAACAATGCTGACAGATCTAATAATGTTCTCTCCTGGACACAGAGCAACATTGACAGGTCTATTAATGTTCTCCACCTGGACACAGACCAATATTGACAGATCTAATGTTCTCCCCTAGACATAGACCAACATTGACACTGTTTTGTTAACATCTTGAATTGGCCAGTAGCATTACACAGAGCCATGTACTGGATCACAAGTGTTCACACAAGACCTCTTCAAGTTCATCTTGCATGATCTGCATCAGTAGCTACACCCAACACTTGAAGCTCTGGGAGATTTTGCATTAATCCCTAGCCCAGATCTTTTCTGTCTCAGCAGTTTTAGCAGAAAAAAAAAAAAGCTGCAGCTAAAATGTTTGTTGATAATTGACTCATTTCACATACTCAGTATTTTCAGTGTTAGAACTAAATGTTTTCTTCATGTGCCAGAGTTTCTAGATTGTTTTCTACAAATGTACAATTTCTTTTATTTGTTTTTGTTCATTGTCGGTTATGGCTGAGATCTTTACCTAATTTATGTTATCACTTATATGAGAGAATTTTTTTACTCGTGATGATGATGACAGAGCTAAGCAGACGCTTCTCTTTTCAGGTTTTTAATATCAAACATTGTAATTCTTTTTTTTTCCCCCCTCACAGATTTTACTGTGTTTGCACGTTTATATGCATGCACATGGACAGGGCGTCCCAAAAAAAAAAAAAAACCTGTCAACTTTTGAGTTTTTTTGTGACTCACAAAAGAAAAGTAATATTTTACTCATTACATGTGTGTGTGTTTTACACACATGGTTTTTAAAAAATATATTTTATGAATAACATACACAGGTACAACATTTTATGCTGAGACTATTTTTTTTTTTTACACAATTATAAATTAGCAGGTGAGAGGTATGTATGTGTATGTCACACAATTTTGGGGACAATTTGAATGCTTATATTCTCAAATTAGAATGAGAGGGGAAAAAACATTTTTCATTTGGATATTACAAATATTCCACTTGTATGATTTTTTTTTGGGACTTCCTGTATCATTCAATCATGATTACTTTTTGTTTTCATCTTTTAAATCTTGTATTTCACCCTGTATCGAGTCAGTGCTAGTCATTGTATTTATTTTCTTGATTTTTAACTTCTATTTCTCATATTATTTTGTTTGAGAGGGTTTTTTTTGTTTTGTTTCTTTCCCCTTCTCTCCCTTAATAGGTTGATTTTAACACTTGAAGATACCAGCGGAAACAGGCATGGGAAGGTTGGAAGTCTGTTGTTCTAGCAGTTCTGAGATGGTTCACAAATAAACTGAAGACACTTATTTCTGTTGAGAGAGGACAGTGTTTAGTTTGAAGTTCAGATTTTGTGTGATGAAGCAAGAAAATATAAACAGTGTAACTGCTGTACACCTCTTGCCATATTGTTCAAGATACAGCTTCCACTTAAGATTTATTTATTTGTTTCTCAAGTTTTTATAAAAATTGCTAGAATGTGCCAGAGATTGGTGGTTCAGTCGAGAGAGTTTGTTTGTCTGAACCTCTTCAGGTTCCCGCATGCGTAAATTATAACTTGAAGAAAAAAAATTAAAAACATTTAATGCTATTTGTAAGCTTTGTCTGAGCAGAAATTTGATCTGTGTATGTCGGGTGTTTGTATTCATTTTCCATGTTGGTATGGAGAAATTTTTGCTGACATTTTGGGGCAAAAATACCTTTCGCTGTCAATTCCTGTATGGTTCCATATTGATAGGACTTACTGTTGCATGAATACATGTGTGCAGTGTGCCTCACACTGCAGGCAGACATTCCATAGACACACAACAGCCTTGATGATGATATCAGAATGCCAGTTTACTGAGAAACAGTCACCACCAAAATCTATGCTGGGCTGTTGCACAGTCTGTAATCAGTGTAAGATGTGGCAGGGTCTTGGCTGGATGTATGCTAGCTAGGCATCAGAGAAAGCCATCAGAGGAATGCATGTGTGCTTTGTGCCTCAGACACTTTGATTTCAGAGACAATTTATGTGGTGCCCAATTTTACATCTAAATTTGTAGCGGTCTTAGAATTTTGACAAATTACTACCCATCCCATGAGAAGTCAGTCTACTATGGTTGTGTTACACCAGAGCTCAGTTTGGGAATAACACTCACAAGAAAACAGCCATGGAATATATCTTCAGTTCAGGAGACTCTTGTGTTGGGAGCCAGTAAAGAATAAAGAAGAGCTGTGATGAACAAAAAGTTCATTTAAAAAATGCATGGAACAGCACAGTATTATGATGATGATATGACATCTGGTGGGAAACTGTGCACAGCACAGTATTATAATGATGATATGATATCTGGTGGGAAACTGAACAGCACAATAATTATGATACAACATATGGTAAAAATATGTTTACAGGACAGCACAAAGATGACATGACATCTGGTGGGAAATGGTGTACATAACAGCACAGTAAAGCCAGTGATATGACATCTGATGGGAAATATGTGTAAAGAAAACAGCACAAAAATGATGATAGCATGATGACATCTGAGATAAATTGAGATTAATACAAATTCACAATGTTGTGGTAAATAAACAAATAAAACTAACATCTGTTAAGATTACCAATTTATCTTACCAGTTACAATGTCCCAGAAATAAGTACAACAATCATGATCGATTGACATTTATGTCAACAAATTGGGGGGGGGGGGGTACTGACAACACTTTCTTAGCACAATCATGTCATTGGTTGCCAGTAGCCAAATGCCTAATGGAAGGAAATAAAGACCATCATATCTCTCTAGCAGATTTTTTTGTATGCTTTCACCAAAGATCTCACAGACAAAATGTTGTCCTCCAGGACCTCAAAGGCTGACTGGCCACTTCATACTGTCATGTTGTGTCACATAACTTCACTCTATCAATAATTTCAAAATCTGTTTCAGTTTCACATCATCTGAATTATTCCTGATCAGTTTTCATCTGGTATGGTTGTAAACATTTCATAAATCCAGGACACAGTGCTACAACTTTCTGTTAACATTCTCCCATAACTTAGCCACAAGATGGTTAAAATGTAACATTTATCATAAATCACTGAAAATAAGATATTTCACACTTCTTTTTAACATTGTAGTTCATAGATATTAGTGCAATTTGATCATCTATATAGTTCAACAACACGACAGATCCATAAATGGTCTAGACATAACTACCAGTAATAAAGAAGTTGAACAAATGAAAATAATGTGCTGAACTAACTTCTGTGGAACCTTTCTAACAAGTTCACATACAGTGGCTACAAATCACATCTGTGAAGATTCTCTGCAAGTTTTAAAAATGTTGCCCCACAAATAAATCAACTGGAAATCTTTTCACAAAGAAAACAAACAAGTTGCTGAAATAAACTGCAACACAGAAAAATAAACAAACATGAAACGGTTTAAAAAAGTTCACTTGCCAGACTGCCTTTCCACTCACAATTGTTGAATACCAATTTTAGAATTTTAAAAAGCACAAACATCTCAGTCAATAAGTATTGATCTCACAAGGAAACATTAACTTACATATCAAAAAATTTACAAATGATAACATTACTCGACAAATTGACATTAAAGTTAACAAGTTAAGATCTCTGCAAAATTACTTCGCTAAATAAGTTTGTTTTATCAATTTTTTTTTCCTGAACAAAAGACTGGCAATCTTGAAGATACATCTGAAAGCTAGGCCACATTCTGCTCCCGTATCTCACAAATGTAGCTCTGTAACATTTAACCCTCTCCTATCACTGGTCAAATATTTCGTATACAAACCAGTTTGGTGTTGACAAGTAGATCATTTGCTTTTGATTACTTATATGCAAGAGAAAACTGTACTCAGACCAGGTATCTATTCGTAGTTTAGACATTTCTTTTAATAAGCTCCACTTGCAATCAGAATACAAGAAAATTTAAAAAAGGGGATGATAAAACAAAACTTGCATTCTTCTGCAAGTCTCCATTTCTTGTAAGGTCAGAAAAGAGTTAATGTAGAGATCCACTTTATATTCATTTAAACTGACATCCATCAATTGTTTTATTTACATATTCCCCATGTTTGGGACAGATAAAAGCACTAATATCAAGTAACGTGAAAACCTTGAATATGATTCAGATTTTATCACCATCTCTCGCTGAACATTAAGCATCCAAGGCACACTGGGTTTCCGCCAGGTTTTCTACAAAAGCATGTCCTTCGTTTTTTTCCATGCTCGCCCAGGTGAGCCCTCTATTGCTCAACACCCTCTCTGTTGTTGTTCTCCATGTCTCCTTTGGTCTACCCTTACTCATGTTTTCCTGTGGCGTCCACCTCAGTGCTACTTCTGGTAATGAACATGTCCCAACATTTCTCCTCAATAATCGCTGTCAGCAGCTTCATCTGTATTTCTGCCAACAAGGTGTTATTTCTTGTGGTATTTAGCCAAAAATCAAGACATCGTTGACGATCTGGAAATGGATGCAACAGCAGCAGGCTATCTTGCTCACAACCGAGAGGCCTACAGGAGTGCTGTTTGGGTGGCAAAGTTCCGCAAGGGACATGCAAATGAATGAATGAATTTAGCCAAAACACTCATCTAATCCTATCTAAACATTTAGTCTGGAAAGAATTCAGCTTGTTTTCTATAGTTTTGGTGATCTTCCAGCATTCACTTCAATAGAGTAGTACAATTAGGACATTACTCTTAAATATCCTGATTTTTGTTATCGCTGTTAGTACAATTAAAGTCTTTACTTACATGACTTTCTATAATCTTTACCTAAAATTACTTGGCTTTCTATAATCTTTACTTACATTACTTGGCTTTCTATAATCTTTACCTACATTACTTTTCAATTGTTTTCTAAATAATCTACTTTTATCATTTACACCTAATAACAGCTGGCCGCCTCCATTTAAAATTGCTTGACAGATGCCTTCTATAATCTCTTTAATGTAACATTCATGACTGACAATAAAAAAGGAACATTTGCATTTCTCATATACTCACTCACATTATCAACAATCCTAATCGAAGTAGGAAAAAAAAAAAACTGGTGAGAATGGGAATATAATGTGTGAATGTATCCAACAAATAGGGAGAAAAAAAAATAATCTGAGAGATGCTGGCAATCCTGGGATTCAGTCCTGCAGCAGATCATCTTCATCAAGATTCATGTCCTGAAAACCAGAAACATTGTCAGACCAGTGTTAGCTAGTGGCTACATCTTGCAACTGGTTCATAAACTACATCAAGCTATAGCTATCTAGTGGTTACATTATGGAACTGGTTCATAAACTAAATACATCAAGCTATTTCTCAGAACGGAGAAAGATTAACTGAAATATGTCTAACAGATGCCATGGCCATTGGAGGCACAATATTTCCACACAAAGAGATACATAAAACAACATGGAGAACTAGATCATTTTTGTATTAGAAAGCAATACAGAACACCTCTGACAGATGTAAGGGCATATGGGGGGGGGGGGGGGGCAGATGTTAACAGTGATCACAACCTGTGTATAGGGAAAATAAAACTAAAACTGAAAGGCCAACACAAGAAATCAATACACAGAAAGATAAATAGTCACAGCCTGCAAGAAGAGAATACTAACAGTAATTTCAATCAGGAACTTGCCAATCATTCCACAACACTCAGTGAAGTAGAGAAGATAGGTATAGATGAATTAAGGAATTCTTACACTACAGCCATAATCACAGCAGCAAAAGCAAGTGCTGGACTGAAAAAATCAAACAGAAAAGCATGGATATCAGAAAACACATGGAAGTACATACATGAAAGACAAGCAGCCAAATTAGACATGTTGAATGTAAAGACAAATGGACATTTGTCTATTATCAAGCAGTCACAAAGATATGCAAGATAAAATAAAGGATGTTGAGCAATAGAGGGCTCACCTGGGCAAGAGCAGAAAAAAAGGCGAAGGACAGGCATTTGTGGAAAACCCTTGCGGAAGCCCCATGTGCCCTGGGCACTTAAGGTTCAGAGAGAGAGAGAATGTAAAGACAGATCTTGGAAAAGATCTGGCGAAAGCAACATACAAAGAAATAGACACAAAAGTAAAAAGTTCATCTAGAAGAGATAAAAAAAGAATACATAGACAATATGGCAAAAGAGGCAGAGAAAGCAGCAAAACTTTATATAATATACAAAAGAGGCTAACAGGTACTATTATACCTAAAGAAAGACCAATCCTTAGCAAAACTGGAACCCTATTAACATCAAGTAAAGACCAAAAGCAAAGATGGGCTGAACACTTCCAAGAAATACTTAATCGACCACACCCAAAAGAATTGTTAAACCTTGAAACCGACTTACCAGCCCCACAACTAAATGTCAACCTAGATGAAATTACATTGCATGAAATTGAAACAGCGGTGAATTTAATGGCTTAAAAAAAAAGCTGCAGGTGAAGATGAAATAACACCCGAAATGTTAAAAGCTATCAATAATGACAACATGAAACAATTTCAGAGAATGTTTAATAAGATTTGGAAAGAAGAAAAGGTCCCTTTTAAATAGAAAAAAGGAATCATTGTTAAATACCAAAAAAAAGGCAACCTTAGTAACTGTAACAATTGGAGAGGAGTAACCTTACTATCAGTTGTGTCAAAAGTATTTTGCAAGGTCATTTTGAATAGACTTAAAGATATAGTGGATACTGCAATGAGAGAAGAAGAAGCAGGATTTCGAAAAGGGAGAAACTATCTCGACCAGATCTTTACTCTCAGAATAATACTTGAAGAACATACTGAAAAGCAGAAACCATTAATACTGAACTTCATAGACTTTAAAAAAGCATTTGATAGCATACACAGAGATTCATTATGGAGAATTTTAAGTCTGTATGGAATACCAACTAAAACTGTCAAATCATTAAGGACTTCTACAATGGATATGTTTGTGCAGTCAAGACAGAAGAAGGGATGAGTGAATGGTTGCAGATTGAAACAGGTGTGAAACAAGGATGAATGCTGTCTCCTTTGTTTTTTTGGAATTGCAATAGACTTCATAATAAAAAAATGCTGCACAGGTAGCACAGGTATTGACTGGGTACATGGGACCCTTACCAGAAGATCTTGATTTTGCTGATGACATAACTCTTATCAGTAATAATGTGAATTCGACACAAGAAAAAACAAGATAGCCTGTCCTCACTGGCTAGCAAAATAGGACTTGAAATTAACAAGGACAAAACAAAAATAATGAAATTTCCCATTAATCAAAATGGAAAAATACACGCAGAAGGGACAGATGATGAAAAAGTCAGTCAGTTTGCATACCTTGGCAGCTACATAGACCAGGATGGTGACATTAGGAAGGAAGTTAGAATTAGAATTGCAAAAGCAGCATCGATCTTCTAGAATATTGAGAACATATAGCATTCAAAAGTTATAAGCACAAAAACCAAGTTAAGACTTATCAAATCAAATGTCACATATAGCATTCAAAAGTTATAAGCACAAAAACAAAGTTAAGACTAATCAAATCAAATGTAATATCCACCCTCATTTATGCACGTGAAAGCTGGAAAACAACTAAAGAAATAGGCAAGAAATTAGACTCTTTTGAAAACAAATGCCTAAGGAAAATACTCGGCATCAAGTGGAATGAATTCAAGAACAATGCAGAGATAAGACAGACGACTGAACAACAACCAGTCTCATGGGTGATCAGGAAAAGGAGATGGACATATGTTGGTCACGTGATGAGAAGAAACAATCAGAGAATCCCAAAACAAGCTATCAAGCGGAACACAACAGGCCGAAGAAAAAGGCAGACCATGTGAAACTCTAAAGAGGACACTGTTAAGGAAGGCCAAATTAATAGGCATAAAATCCCTTGAAGAGGTTGAAAAGCTCACCGAAGACAGGAAAAATTGGCGAACTACCTTGCAAGCCCTATGTGATGTTTAACGGCACAGGAAAGACATAAGATATAGCTAGCTAGTGGCTACATCATGGAACTAGTTCACAAACTAAATACATCAAGCTATACCTAGCTAGTGGTTACATCATGGAACCAGTTCACAAACTAAATACATCAAGCTATAGCTATCTAGTGGTTACATCATGGAACTAGTTCACAAACTAAATACATCAAGCTATAGCTAGCTAGTGGTTGCATCATGGAACTAGTTCACAAACTAAATACATCAAGCTGTAGCTAGCTAGTGGTTGCATCATGGAACCAGTTCACAAACTAGATACATCAAGCCGTAGCTTGCTGGTGGCTATATCATGGAACTAGTTCACAAACTAGATACATCAAGCTGTAGTTTGCTGGTGGTTATATCTTGTAACTGATTCATAAACTAAACACATCAAATCACTAATAGGTAATGACTAAACCTATAAAATCTATTTATTTTAAAATAAAAAAAATGCTCCCAAGATTTCTGCAACTTAAAAAAAAAAAATGTTTTATTCCAAAATGTAATGGCTACAAAAGACAGCCAAATTCTACAGGATGGCATCATCTGCCAAGAGCTTTTCTACCTCACCCACAGGAGATTCACTATTACAACTAGCACTACTCTGAAGCATTTGTAAAGAGTGGATCTGTGGCTTATTCAGGCAACCTGATCAGCAGCCTGCGCTGACAACATGACAGTAATGTTCGAGTCTGACATACTTACACCTACATCAAGATCCTCAATGTTGACATTCTCTAGGTCAAGTTCCAGCTCCCTCTCTATATCCTCCACCGACTGCTTGGTCACAGCTGCTGGAGCTTCCGCTGCTGGTGGAGCAGGAGTGCTGACAGGAGCAGATTTAGGGACTGGAGTGACAGAAGGTGCAGGAACTTTCTGTGGTGGCTCATCTGGTTCCTCTGCTCTCTTTGGAGACTGGAATCACATCAGACATGGTCATTACCTGCCTTTACTTAGCCACACTACAAACAAAACTCTGACAAAAATAACTCGCCATATTTCACCATAACACATCATTATCAATGAATGTTAGAAAACGAGTCCTAAAATGCTATATTGAACCTATCTTGTTATATGGAAGTGAATCATGGACAATAGGCAAGTCTGCACAAAAATCATTGGAAGCAGCAGAAATGTGGTTTATTAGAAGAATGTTGCGAATCCCCTGGACAGCAAAAATAACTAATGAAGAATGTATGAGAAGAGCTGGAGAGACAAAAAACCTTGTCAGAAAGATAAGAGAGAGACAATGTACTTTCACAGGACATGCAATGAGAAGAGGGGGCATTGAAAATATTATAACAGGAAAAATAGAAGGAAGAAGATCAAGAGGAAGACCAAGAGAAATGATACTGGACAGTCTGATGGGATGGTGTGAGAGGAGATCACCAACTGAACTGATGGCCTGCATGAAGGATCGGGTACTCTGGAGAAGCATAATAGCCAACGCCAGTCGGCACGGCACCTGATGATGATGATGATTTCACCCCTAAACATGACAAGAGAGAAACATTACTCTGGCCATAAACAGAAACTAGGACTGATAATACAACTCCTATGGCATGAGCCAGCACTTCCAAATGTGAATATCATCTTGTGACACTGTCGAGGTCACAGCACCCTGAGGCATGTATGCTGAACATGCCTAATAGTCTGGCCTTCCAAACTCCCTACAGCAGCTACATAAAACAATGAAATTCATACAAAGAAACAGTTCTGTAAAGTCTTCAGCAGTTGAGGATGAAAGTTGGGGGGGGGGGGGCCACCATAATCCAATTTTATTGCTTTTGTCTTAATAAAAGGACAAAATGTAACTATGGCAACAGCAAGCAGGAGCCAATGGAAAGGTGGCTGAAGTCACTGGAAAGTATGCATCAACAGAGTCTGATGGAGGATGTGATTTCCTATAGCAGCCAGCACTTGGAGACACAGAACGATCTCTAGATGGAACCTAAGAATGGATTCTTCACATCCTTCAAATAAACTGATAAGACCACTTGTAAAGGTTACTGGAAGGGCTTATTTCACAGACAGAAAACATGACTGACCCTAAGGACTTGCTGCAGAGAAAGAGAAACTAGAAATGACAGTTTTTTCATCTTCTTCCTCTTCGTACATATTTAGCGATAATGCGTGGCACCCTGATTTTTGCGATGTAGCTTCTGGCTGGGTACCTCCGACTTCAGCATCTTTTCTTGCTAGGGCAGACTGTGGTCTTACTGGGACTGCCATGAAGACAGTGCTGTTTCCCAGACTAGTTTTCTCATGAACTGTACAAGTAATGTGCTTGTGGAGACTGAGGATTTTTTTTCTTTGCACTGGTCTGTTACTTCTGATGCTGTGCTCTCCCTTTCCTCCCCTCCCCTCCTTTCAAAACTGTTGAGGACTACATTTCATGCAGCAATAAAGTTGCCTACGAAGATGATGCAGCATTAAAGTTGCCTACGAAGAAGAAGATGCAGCAATAAAGTTGCCTACACAGAAGAAGATGCAGCAATAAAGTTGCCTACACAGAAGAAGATGCAGCAATAAAGTTGCCTACGAAGAAGAAGATGCAGCAATAAAGTTGCCTACGAAGAAGAAGATGCAGCAATAAAGTTGTGTATGAAGAAGAAGATGCAACAATAAAGTTGTGTACGAAGAATAAGATGCAGCAATAAAGTTGCCTACGAAGAAGAAGATGCAGCAATAAAGATTTTCTCATAATGCACTTTATTTACAGACTCGCTGACACATTATCTACTCTTTGAGGAAGCTTCCTAACACTAATGTCAGGTTACCAGTTTTACACAAGGGTTTGCTGGATCAGGGTAAAATCCACTCCCTATGTCTTGAGAAGCTAGCTCATTATCATCTGTGCTACTCCCCGCAAATCCATGGAAATAAAATAAAAATACTTCAAGTGATGAAATCCTATTACAAGTACAAGGATGCATTAAATGTTAGTGAAATACTGTATGAAAGATGTATGATCTTCTTCTTCTTCGTTCGCATTGTCTGTCTATACCTGCAGTCCTGTCTCTTGGATAAATTTCACTATTTTTTGTAATTCATGTATGGAACCGTAGAGCTTATCTTCTTTAGTGGTTTCACTGGGCCAGTAATTATTTCTCAGTGTTTCATAGTTGGTGCAGTTCTGGAGGATATGTTCCACAGTTTGGGGCACCTGGGCACATGTACATAGATTAGTAGTACCAACCTTAAACTTTGTACACATATGACTTCGGAGTCGGGTGTGTCCTGTTCGGAGACGGAAGATGGTGACTTGTTCCTTTCTGTTTAGCATGTGATAGTCATCATGTGGTGGCGTTTGTGGCTTCCTGTAGGTTTTTATTATGCTTTTCTTCTGATTATAGGTGACTGGTATATCTGGTTGCTCCATTTCAGTGCCCTCTTTGGCCAGATGGTCAGCTTTCTCATTGCCTGGTATCCCACAGTGGGAGGGAATCCATTGCAAAGTGACTCCATGTTGTAAGCCAATTTTTGACAAGGCATCCTTAAGGTCTGGTAGTTTGTTGCACTGAAGAGCTTCCAGTACTGATCTTGCATCTGTGAGAATTACTACAGGACATGTATCAATTCTGGAGTCTGATAGTTTTTCACCTGCAGCAATAATTGCCCTAACTTCTGCATCAAAGTTGTTGCAGTATTTACCAGTGGGTATGGAAATCTTGTCAATGGTGTTGTTTGGATATTCAATATATGCTCCTGCCCCTCCATTCTTTATGGCATTATGTGCAGATCCATCTGTATACACACGTATCCAGGTGTCACATGGATATTTGTCATCTAGAACACTAAGTGTGGCTGTTGATCTTACAAGGCTGCTCTGCATCTCACCATTCTGCACACCTTTCACTTCAGTCTGAATAGTTATTTGTGTATAATCTGCTTCTTTCCATGGTGTATGCTCTGGTACAGATGATAATGGAGCAACTACAGTTGGAAGGTCAGGTATCAGCTTACGCATACGCTTGGCCTGATGAATGAAGCTGTTTCTTTTAAGCCGTCTTAGTGCCAAGTTATTGAATCTTTCCTTCAGGGGATGACTTACAGAGCTAAGGAATTTTTCTCCCATGGTCATGACCTTTGTGTCTCTACGTTCCTTTAGCGGTTGAACACCAACTATTTTCTGCATTTCTACTATTGGTGTGGACCTCATGGCACCTGTGATAATCCATAGTGACTGATTTTGAACCTTGTCTAGATTATGCAGCGTAGTGTTTGATGCTGTGCACCAAGATGTTGAGCCATATTCTAAATGTGGTAGAATACTTTGCTGATATACATTCTTGAGGATTCTTTCACTAGCTCCCCATGTGGTTCCACTTAATTTTCTTAATATGGCTAGTTTTCTTCTGGCTTTTGCTTCTGCACTGTTGATGTGTTGCTTCTGAGTCAAGAGTCACTCCTGAGTAAGTGGGTTGGTTGTCCATCCTTAAGGGTATTTCATTTACAAAGATCTTACCTGCTTTCTGTTTAGATGAGAGGGTGAACAGAATGGTACTTGATTTCTCTGTGTTGATACTTACACACCATTTGTTTGTCCATGATGTCAAGATGTCTGCTGCTCTTTGGAGTCTCTGTGTAGCAACTGTCGCATATTCATCTGTACACCACATGACCAGATCATCTGCATACAGTGCCGCTTTGATTCCATAGGGAAGTTCCTTGACCAGGTCATTAATGAATACCAGGAATAGTGTAGGCGAAAGGACTCCTCCTTGTGGTACACCGTGTCGCAGAAGTACTTTCTGGCTTTTGTGTCCATCCATTACTACTCTAGCTCTTCTATTGTGTAAATAGGACTTTATCCAGTTGTACAGTCTTCCATTCCCATTGCAGTTTCTTAGTTTCCACAGCAGACCTTTTTTCCATACTTTATCAAAGGCTTTCTTTAGGTCTATCCATGCTTCTAGTACAAGGTTTTTCTCTTGGAATGCATCCTCAATCTCTTGAGAGAGATAGGTCACTTTATCTTCCGTACTGTAGTACTGCCTAAATCCTGCTTGTTGTGGAACGAGAAGGTTTTCACTTTCTAGGTACCATTTTAGCCTCAGGTCAATGATGCGTTCCACTGTTTTGCATAGGCCGCTAGCGAGACTGATTGGCCTGTAGCTGGAGGCAGTATCACTGTTTTTCCCTGGCTTTAGCAGTGGTACCATGCTTGCTTCCTTCCAGATTTGAGGTAACTTACCTGTGCTCCAGCACATACTGAAAATATCCAACAGCTTTCCCATTGCTGCCATTCCCAGGTTCTTGAGCATTTCATTGGACACTCCATTTGGTCCTGGTGATTTCCTTGGTTTCAGTTTACTGACTGCTAGGTCTAACTCGCTGCGTGTGATTGGTGCATCCATGACCTCCACTTTTCTGACTTGTTCCTCTTCTTTCTGTGGGTCAATGCGCACTGCACGTTCTTTCTCTGGATGGATATCAATGTTGCAGTCCTGTGCAAACATGCGAGCAAAGTGATCTGCTACCTGCTTACCTGTAAGAGTTTTCCCATCCTCTATTAGTGTAATCTTTGTACTTCTTCCAGTACTCTCATCATTTAACTGCTTGATTCATTTCCACAGTTTCCTTCCATCCTTTTCAAAGTTTAGGGACTCTTTGTTTTCTCTCTCCAACTTTCCCGTCTGGCTTGCAGCTTGGCTCTCTGAAATTTGGCCTTAGAATGTTGGTAATTATTGTGGTGTTCTTGGCATGGTCTATTTTCTGCTTGCTTTCGAGCTGCTTCCACATCATCATGGAGTTTTCCCAGCTCACTAGACCAGTATGGTTTATAGTTCCTCGAGCTCCTCTGGGAATGGTTTTACGAGCGGCCTGAAGGATACAAGCATTGAATTCCTTCACTATGCTGTTAATATCCTTACCTTCTATGGACAGCTGTCCCACCAGGATACCTGTATGATGTCTGTACATTGTCCAGTTTGCTTTTTTATAGTTCCATCTGGGGAGAGGGCTACTGGTGTTAAGGAGTTCATTTTCTATTGTCAGGAAGACTGGTCAATGGTCGCTACCTCCAAGTTGTTTTCCAACTTCACGTGTAATGTTTCACTTCAGATCTGGAGAGTGGAATGCCAGATCTGGTGTTGAGGTTGTACGCCAAGGCCTTGAGTAAAATGTTGGGGGATCTATTGGCTGGCTGATCAGGAGAAGTCCATTATCATCCTGCCAGCTCTCAACTTCCTCTCCTCTCTTGTCTATGTGGTCATAGCCCCAGCTCTGGGAATGGCTGTTAAAATCACCACAGACCATCAGTCTCTCTTTGTGTGGGATTGTTTCTAAAGCAAGTGGGCGGTCATTAGGACAGTAATAGTTAAGGAGGTGGAAATCTGTATTACTACTTTTTAGATGGATCATCTGATATTCAGCTCCTAAAGATGTATGATAAATACACAATGCATTATTTCACAATTTATCAGGCACTCAAGATGACAGACAAGGAATGTTTCTGACTTTGTGTGAGGGGTCGTCCAGCGCCTCCTGGAAGTCTTCGCTGTCATCCTTGTCCTGTGTTTGTGGTGGAGTGTAGACAAACCTTCCACTCTCCTCAGCCTGTGACATCTCCTCTACTGGGTTTCTCTCGGAATTGCTCTGAGGAACAGCCCATATTTACATGCTTGTCATATTCTAATCAAAAGTTCAACATTTATTATTAAATCATCCATCACTTGGGATAATAATAATAAAAAAAAAAAAAAACCCAAAGAACAGGTTCTCCATTATTCACAAAACACACACAATGTCATACAATACCAGTTTTTCTTCCATTCCATCAAAACCAGAACTATCTTCTTCACTTTTAAAGGGGAATGGCCAAGCTAAAAGCTGGAAAACATGTCAGGATAAAGCTCGCAGTTCTTTTCTCAAGTCCCTCCGCCAGCCCCATAGTATCACTACCAGATCCAGAGCAGTTTGTGTATGAGTGCATATAATGAGCATCTCTTAGATCATAAACACCATGCCATGGCCAATCCTACACATGTGCCAGGAAAGAAGATCCAAGGATCTAAAATCATAGTACTGTCAGGAAAGAAGATATAAGGATCTAAGAGTCATAGTACTGCCAGGAAAGAAGATATAAGGATCTAAGAGTCATAGTACTGTCAGGAAAGAAGATATAAGGATCTAAGAGTCATAGTACTGCCAGGAAAGAAGATATAAGGATCTAAGAGTCATAGTACTGCCAGGAAAGAAGATCCAAGGATCTAAAATCATAGTACTGTCAGGAAAGAAGATATAAGGATCTAAGAGTCATAGTACTGCCAGGAAAGAAGATATAAGGATCTAAAATCATAGTACTGTCAGGAAAGAAGATATAAGGATCTAAGAGTCATAGTACTGCCAGGAAAGAAGATATAAGGATCTAAGAGTCATAGTACTGCCAGGAAAGAATATAAGGATCTAAGAGTCATAGTACTGCCAGGAAAGAAGATAAGGATCTAAAATCATAGTACTGCAGGAAAGAAGATATAAGGATCTAAGAGTCATAGTACTGCCAGGAAAGAAGATATAGGATCTAAGAGTCATAGTAATGCCAGGAAAGAAGATCCAAGGATCTAAAATCATAGTACTGCCAGGAAAGAAGATATAAGGATCTAAGAGTCATAGTACTGCCAGGAAAGAAGGTCAAAGGACACCACAGTCATTAGTACTGCAACTCAGGAAGGAGGTAAAAGCTAGAATCAGCCAAACTGAAGACAGCATATCAGCAACGGTGCTGTACCCAGAAAAATCAGGTCACCACATACGCAGAAGTCAACTATTTACATAAGAAGCAGGGACTGAAAGTAACCATAAGGGCATAACAATAATTATTCTCTCAATCACACATGCAAGCTGGAAACTTTCTGACTGCTTCAGAATCCCCTTCAATCGGTACAGTCCATCATTACTAGCTTACTCTAGGAGTCCACAAGCCAAGTTTACGTTTGTCCTCCATTTAAGTAATCAAAGGTGAGAGAGATTCTTGGACTGAATCCTACCCATCACCTACCAATTGTCAAGATTCTCATCAGTGCTACACAGTGTGTGTTCTCCAGGCAGAGATCATCCTTCATGAGGGGAGACAGAAGCATTTACAGACTTGTCCAAAATGAGACCATAAAAAAAACCTTCACTGTTCCAACATTCTTTTCAAGCATGGCACGCCAGCACTCACCGGGATTTTAGTATAGGCCGCGGCGGGCAAGACTCTCTCTCTCTGAGACTTCAGAAACTGTTCTGTTTTAAAAGCCTCTCTGAGGCCGGGGAAAAGATTTTCATAATCCGCTGGATCAGCCAGAGAATCAGCAGATTTCTTGTTGACTGCGCTCACATGATTCTTCCACAGAGACACCACGCTGAAAATTTTTTTGTTTAAGAAAAGATGTTAACAGAAATTCATTCCAAAAAAAATCTGTCAAATTTTTTTTTCCCCAAAAAACATTTCAGAAAAGGGAGAAAAAAAAAGACAAGCTGTGTTGCAGATCTATCCTCAAGAACCTTTGTTATCTCAGGCATGCCTTCCTTTTTTGGTTTGTTCCCACTGTACGATTCTCACTTTTTTTCCTGGCTTCTACAATTACAAAGGCTGATTTATACATCAGCATGTAATCAACAAACAATTTAACGAACTGTGCAATTTCTACAACTGTTTCCTTAGCTAAAAATAGTTCATGCTTTCAAAGCACAGAAACAACTTATTTTGTTGTTTTTCTTGAAAAATTTTTCATACTTTCTCA
Source organism: Achatina immaculata (assembly GCA_009760885.1). Classification (NCBI taxonomy): domain Eukaryota; kingdom Metazoa; phylum Mollusca; class Gastropoda; order Stylommatophora; family Achatinidae; genus Lissachatina; species Lissachatina immaculata. The sequence continues at coordinate 25,281,392 of CM019696.1, read as the reverse complement.
ACCTGAAAACTACTTAGATTCTGTTGTCCTGAAAACAGTTTCCTTTATCTTTCACTAACCCTCCCCCCCCCCCCCAACCCAGTAATAACTATATTTTTTTATAAATCCTAAAAATAACTAAATTTTCCATCCATCCAGCCATGTCTTTGGTCTGTGATTGGCTGAGTATGCCTTGCGATGTATTGCAGACCAGCTACAAATTCTCTCCGCTTCTCAGTGTCTGGGGCTAGCCTCTGTATGGTGTCCCATCTGTTCTGCATGCTACTCAAGGTATGTGAAGGTAAGTCATTATTGCTGTCTGGTTTTCTATGTTTACTTCAAGAAGGCCCCGGGGTCCACCCAGCCTCTAAAAATGTGTGCCAGAGAAATCTGGAAAGATAAATGCTGCCAGGTGTGGTACTGACCACATCTCACTTTCATGTGCCGATGGTCTTGTAAATATGCGCCTAACACTGTATCCCTGATATGTCTTAATAGCATGGAAACAGGAATTTTTACCTTTACCTTTATTATTTCTGTCTTCTTTATGCTGATGTTCAGCCATACCTGTCTGCTGACTGTATCTAGAGTGCTCACTTTCCCCTGCATGTGTTAGTGAGTGCCAACTCAAATTCTGTTATCCACAAAAACAGCAACATTTACTTATCCCAGTAACAAGGACAGCAACATTTACTTATCCCAGTAACAACTCAAGTTTTACTACCAAGACAAACCACTACTTTTCAGCTTCTCATTTTCCTCATTCCTGGCTGCTCTAAAATCTGCTAAAGACAATTCTCCAGGTCAAATACATAATGGGCATCAAAACTTTGTGTTTCCTTTTTTTTCCAGATTTAAAGTGATTGCAAATGCTGTGATGAACCATTTATATAAATAAAGAAAGGACAGAATAATTACCGTGAGATCTGTGAAGGCAGATAGGTCCTGGCAAAGAAGGCAGCCTCAGGGAGACGGCCAGTGTTAATGAGAATCTCTAGACACTCCTCACACCTAAAACATTGGAAATATAAATGAACAAATTATAAACTGTCCTATAAAAGATCAGTCCAGGCACACCACAAAAAGCATAAATTTTGATAAAAAATTTACCTTTACAGCAGACAAGTCTACTTTTAAGAAAATGGCCAAAAATTGAATTAGATTATAAATTTCTGTGTGTAAGTTCACTGTTGAAGTCCTCCCAAGATCTTCACACAAACTCACAATTCACTCACAACCCAATATGACTCCCTCCATGCTTCAACATCAGTGCCTCAACATCACAGCAGATCTGGCTTGCACAACATCATCTCACAGTTTCAACAAGAACGGAACAAGAGCATGATCTTATTAAGACAAATACCACATTTTTTACATAAATCTTAAACGCATCGGTTCTTCATAAATCTCACATATCTATCTGGGGACAACAGTCCGTGCTTGAACTTTTCAAGTTGAGATTCTCAAATTGACCTGACAAATTCTTGACGCCTTCCTCAACTTTTTAACTGAGAAACTCCCATCGTTACTAGATGCCCAAAGCTCCCATTTTCCAAACTGACGTGAGCAAAGACAAACCATGTCAGGGCTGGTGAATTCAGTCTCAAATCTCCACTGACATGCCTAGTAACAAGCTCAGCCTATATAACAAGGTGGTGCTTGGCACGGTTCACAGGTGGTGCAGCCTGCTGAGAAGCTTGATTTCTGGATCTTAAAGCAAGCAACTGTAACCTGCTACTCATCAGACATGATGGCTGTATCCCAACATCTTCACAGCATTGACTGCTAAGAGCATCCTGCTCAGGAACATCAAGATGGCAAAACCATAACATGGAATTTTGACTTTTCCCGATCCCTGGGTTTACGAGTTTTCAGTTTTTCCCTTGTGTCATATAGTGGAATGTACAAGTCTTTCTCAGTTGCTCTATATCTCCATACAGAATGTTGGTGAAGGAGGAGTTTGGTGGCATCAGGTTCTTCCAGAGATCTTTTAATGCAGTGCAGTCTAGCAGGTGCTGCTTAACAGCTTCTTCTTCCTGCCTGTTACAGTGCATGCAGAGTGTGTGGTCACTGTGTAGGTGCTTACTGAGGGTAATGTGTCCTGTTCACAACCTGAAGATTGTGCATTGGTCTCTACAACATAAGCTGTTGATATGGTCTCTGGGGTTAGGCTTTGGCAGATGTGTATATAGGGATCTTCCAGTTGGGTTGCTGGTTCAGCTGTCCATCCACTGCTGCTTGCAGTTGTTACCAAAAATGGATATATAAGCATTACGTGATATGGGCAGAAAATGTTAATACGTAATTAAGAACCACACAAGAAGAGATAACACAAGATATGACAGACACATCATGGAAAGATATTTAATGTAGAGCACGGCCACTTGTCCCAGATGGCACTACACTTAAAAGCTACAGCCAAATTCTGAAAACAGGACTTCACTCAAGCCACAGCACACCGAATGGAAATAAAAACAGAGGTACAAAATGACATGTTATCTGTTTTCTGTGGGGAGGATAAGTCATTTCTAATGAATGCTAGTAGTCTCCAAAGTGGTCGACAAGAATATGGCAGGGGCACTCAACTGGTGGCCCAGGAGTTCACTGTAAAAATGTAATTCATTTAATTACAAAACAATTTTTTTTAAACATGGTAAAAATAAAAAGTTTTAGAAAACCTGAAAAGATAACTTAACTCAATCAATTCACCTTTACTTCCTAACTGTCACATTTTCTCATCTGTATGTTAACTGGCATACAATGGAGGAAGTGAAGAATTTTGAATATCTTAGATCACTACTAACTAATAATGGAGATACAATGAGGGAAATTAAAAGGAGGACAGCTATCACTCTTCAGAAAGTAAAACAACTAAAGAATCTGTGGAGAGGAACAGACAGAACTACAAAAATAAGATTTTTAAGGGCATGCATCTTTCCCATCGCAACATATGCCTGTGAGACCTGGACACTTAACAAAACAGCTGAGAAACACATAAATGCCTTTGAATATAAATGCTACAGAAGAGTTTTTCAAATATCATGGATGCAAAAAAGAACAAATATATCCATACTACAAGAACTTAATATTGAAGAAGGCTGGCAAGAAGGCTGAAGAAAGCTGGCAAGGATTAAACAAAGAAAACTTAAATATTTTGGACACATTAAACGTCATGACAATCTAGAGATGACCATCTTGGAAGGGACATCGTTGATGATCTGCAAATGGATGCATCAGCAGCAGGCCATCTTGTCCACAACCGAGAGGCCTACACGAGAGCTGTTAGGGAGGCAAAGTTTCGCAACAGACATGCAAATGAACAAATGTATGCTAACTGGCAAAAACTAGTTGATTTAGATGCAGCCCACACCTCCACTTCTGCATACAGTTGTGGCCCTTTTAGGCCAATGAAACTGGACACTCCAGATCTAGGGAATATTTTTATGTAGCCTTTTTTTTACTTTAGTACTACTACTATTATTATTATTAGTGCTTTTAGAGTAATATGTATTAAATTACTTTTATATAATAAATGTTTGGGGGTTGATGAACAATCCGAAACTTCATAATGGGTCAATGAGATAGAGTCGCTTGTGCTAGATGTAGGCACTGATACCAGTCTTTCTCTGCAGACATATGTTCATGTTCTAGACACCATGCTAAGCATCCATATAACATAACATGTGGCTTTATATGAATGAATGACAAAACTTGGCGGCCTTATCTGAATTAATACAAAACTTGGGGGCCTTATCTAAATTAATAACAAAACCTGGGGATTTTATCTAAATTAATAACAAAACTTGGGGACTTTATCTAAATTAATCAGGTAAGCAGGTAGCAGATCACTTTGCTCGCATGTTTGCACAGGACTGCAACATTGATATCCATCCAGAGAAGGAGCGTACAGTGCGCATCGAGCCACAGAAAGAGGAGGAACAAGTCAGAAAAGTGGAGGTCATGGATGCACCAATCATACGCAGTGAGTTAGACCTAGCAGTTAGTAAACTAAAACCAAGGAAATCACCAGGACCAGATGGAGTGTCCAATGAAATGCTCAAGAACCTGGGAATGGCAGCAATGGGAAAGCTGTTGGATATTTTCAATATGTGCTGGAGCACAGGTAAGTTACCTCAAATCTGGAAGGAAGCAAGCATGGTACCACTGCTAAAACCAGGGAAAAACAGTGATACTGCCTCCAGCTACAGGCCAATCAGTCTCACTAGCTGCCTATGCAAAACGATGGAACGCATCATTGACCTGAGGCTAAAATGGTACCTAGAAAGTGAAAACCTTCTCGTTCCACAACAAGCAGGATTTAGGCAGTACTACAGTACGGAAGATAAAGTGACCTATCTCTCTCAAGAGATTGAGGATGCATTCCAAGAGAAAAACCTTGTACTAGCAGCGTGGATAGACCTGAAGAAAGCCTTTGATAAAGTATGGAAAAAAGGTCTGTTGTGGAAACTAAGAAACTGCAATGTGAATGGAAGACTGTACAACTGGATAAAGTCCTATTTACACAATAGAAGAGCTAGAGTAGTAATGGATGGACACAAAAGCCAGAAAGTACTTCTGCGACACGGTGTACCACAAGGAGGAGTCCTTTCGCCTACACTATTCCTTGTATTCATTAATGACCTGGTCAAGGAACTTCCCTATGGAATCAAAGCGGCACTGTATGCAGATGATCTGGTCATGTGGTGTACAGATGAATATCCGACAGTTGCTACACAGAGACTCCAAAGAGCAGCAGACATCTTGACATCATGGACAAACAAATGGTGTGTAAGTATCAACACAGAGAAATCAAGTACCATTCTGTTCACCCTCTCATCTAAACAGAAAGCAGGTAAGATCTTTGTAAATGAAATACCCTTAAGGATGGACAACCAACCCACTTACTCAGGAGTGACTCTTGACTCAAAACTGACTTGGAAGCAACACATCAACAGTGCAGAAGCAAAAGCCAGAAGAAAACTAGCCATATTAAGAAAATTGAGTGGAACTACATGGGGAGCTAGTGAAAGAATCCTCAAGAATGTATATCAGCAAAGTATTCTACCACATTTAGAATATGGCTCAACATCTTGGTGCACAGCATCAAACACTACGCTGCATAATCTAGACAAGGTTCAAAATCAGTCACTACGGATTATCACAGGTGCCATGAGGTCCACACCAATAGTAGAAATGCAGAAAATAGTTGGTGTTCAACCGCTAAAGGAACGTAGAGACACAAAGGTCATGACCATGGGAGAAAAATTCCTTAGCTCTGTAAGCCATCCCCTGAAGGAGAGATTCAATAACTTGGCATTAGGACGGCTTAAAAGAAGCAGCTTCATTCATCAGGCCAAGCATATGCGTAAGCTGATACCTGACCTTCCAACTGTAGTCACTCCATTATCATCTGTACCAGAGCATACACCATGGAAAGAAGCAGATTATACACAAATAACTATTCAGACTGAAGTGAAAGGTGTGCAGAATGGTGAGATGCAGAGCAGTCTTGTAAGATCAACAGCCACACTTAGTGTTCTAGATGACAAATATCCATGTGACACCTGGATACGTGTGTATACAAATGGATCTGCACATAATACCATAAAGAATGGTGGGGCAGAAGCATATATTGAATATCCAAACAACACCATTGACAAGATTTCCATACCCACTGGTAAATACTGCAACAACTTTGATGCAGAAGTTAGGGCAATTATTGCTGCAGTTGAAAAACTATCAGACTCCAGAATTGATACATGTCCTGTAGTAATTCTCACAGATGCAAGATCAGTACTGGAGGCTCTTCAGTGCAACAAACTACCAGACCTTAAGGATGCCTTGTCAAAAATTGGCTTACAACATGGAGTCACTTTGCAATGGATTCCCTCCCACTGTGGGATACCAGGCAATGAGAAAGCTGACCATCTGGCCAAAGAGGGCACTGAAATGGAGCAACCAGACATACCAGTCACCTATAATCAGAAGAAAAGCATGATAAAAACCTACAGGAAGCCACAAACACCACCACATGATGACTATCACATGCTAAACAGAAAGGAACAAGTCACCATCTTCCGTCTCCGAACAGGTCACAGCCGACTCCGAAGTCATATGTATACAAAGTTTAAGGTTGGTACTACTAATCTATGTACATGTGCCCAGATGCCCCAAACCGTGGAACATATCCTCCAGAACTGCATCAACTACGAGACACTGAGAAATAATTACTGGCCCAGTGAAACCACTAAAGAAGATAAGCTCTACGGTTCCATACATGAGTTACAAAAAACAGTGAAATTTATCCAAGAGACAGGACTGCAGATATAGACAGACAGTGCGAACGAAGAAGAAGAAGAAGATCTAAATTAATAACAAAACTTGGGGACCTTATCTAAATTAATAACAAAACTTGGGGACCTTATCTAAATTAATAACAAAACTTGGGGATGTTATCTAAATTAATAACAAAACTTGGGGATGTTATCTAAATTAATAACAAAACTCAGGGACCTTATCTAAATTAATAACAAAACTTGGGGATGTTATCTAAATTAATAACAAAACTTGGGGATCTTATCTAAATTAATAACAAAACTTTGGGACCTTATCTAAATTAATAACAAAACTTGGGGACCTTATCTAAATTAATAACAAAACTGAGGGATCTTATCTAAATTAGTGACAAAACTTGGGGGGACCATATCTAAATTAATGAGAAAAATCAAGGTCTTATGCAAAATGATGATAAAATTTGCACTTAACAGACTCTAAAACAAATGATAAATTCAAGGCCATCTAGACCAATGGAGCTAATACAAACAACAAAGTTTCAAGAATTTATTTAGAAAAAAAACTAACATAAAAATGCAAAAAAAAACTTGAAATAACAACAAAGTGTAACAAGGGCGCGCGTGCGCACGCACACACACACAAAATGAATGAACTACATCTTAGGGATGAGATTACTCTCCCTGCACTTACAAACAGAAATGCACAAACACGAACCTGATGCAAACATTCTTGGGCCAGCCCAAACTCGCATCGCCTAATAGCCAGCTCTGCCAGCTGTTTCCACTTTTGATCCGACTGCGTCTCTTTGGCCAGTTCGTATGCTGTTCTAAGATCTCCTAGCTGAATAGACAGCTCAAATTTGTGCTCAGGGTCACAGGTCACGGCCATAGCTTGAGATTTAAAACCCTTGAAAATAAAATAAGCAAACTTATAAGTGTCACATACAACTGGTAAGTTTATCTTATAAATCAACTCGGCTATATCAGCATCATCTTTCATGGTATATGGTTTTTGAAGAAAAAATTCTGGCTTTGTAAAATCTCTCTCTCTCTCTGAACCTTAAGTGCCCAGGGCACATGGGGCTTCCGCAAGGGTTTTCCATAAATGCCTGTCCTTCGCCTTTTTTTCTGCTCTTGCCCAGGTGAGCCCTCTATTGCTCAATATCCTTTCTGTTGTTCTTCTCCATGTCTCTTTTGCTCTACCCTTACTTCTGCTCCCCTGTGGTGTCCATCTTAGTGCTATTTTTGGTAGTGAGTTGTCAGTCATTCGGAGCACATGTCCCAACCATTGCCAGCGTCTTTCCTCAATAATTGTTGTCAGTGGTTTCATCTGCATTTCTGCTAATAAGATGTTATTTCTTATAGTGTTTGGCCAAAATATTTTCTAATTCTTCGTAAACATTTAGTCTGGAAAGAATTCAACTTGTTTTCTATGGTTTTGGTGATTTTCCAGCATTCGCTTCCATAGAGTAGTACACTTAGAACATTACTCTTAAATATCCTGATTTTCATATTTATGCTTAGGCTTTGTAAAATAGCCCTAAATAAATAAGGAGTGCTTTGTGGCCAAGTTGACAGTGTGTTGTCCTCTCAAGGTTTTCTTATGTGTTATATTTCAGTCACATAAATTTAGACCTCTTATTTTCCTTTCTCTTTATCCTGTATTCTTTTATGCTTTTATATAAATAAAGCATAAGCTGAAATGTTACAAGTATGCAGTCCATTATGAATTAAGCTGTTACATTCCATTATGAATTAAGCTGTTACTATCTTTTTTTTTTTTTTTTACATCTAAATATGAAATATGACCTGTGTTCTTCAAACAGCAGAAGCTCGTCAACTTTGTTAATATCAACATAATGCAGTGAAAAGTGCCAGCATTTAACCTGTTTTTCCAAGAAGTGGGCCACCCTTGTTCGCTGCTCCCTAGGAATCGTTGGTAGAACTTTGTCAGCTGTATCAAAGTCTCTTCGCATGACAGCAGTCTGGTATTCCAGCACCGAGACCAACAGTGAGTAGCTGACAATGCTGAGTTCCTTGTCACCCAAATACAGCCTGTTGTCTTTTGGGATGTAGCCAAGCAGGTACATGACTCTGTGGGAATGTCAGAAACAATGATAACAACATACAACTTTTAACATGCTGGAAACAATGATAACAACATACAACTTTTAACATGCTGGAAACAATGATAACAACATACAGCTTTAACACGCTGGAAACAATGATAACAACATACAACTTTTAACACGCTGGAAACAATGATAACAACACACAACTTTTAACAAGCTGGAAACAATGATAACAACATACAACTTTTAACAAGCTGGAAACAATGATAACATACAACTTTTAACATGCTGGAAACAATGATAACAACATACAGCTTTTAACACGCTGGAAACAATGATAACAACACACAACTTTTAACACGCTGGAAACAATGATAAAAACATACAACTTTTAACACGCTGGAAACAATGATAACAACATACAACTTTTAACACGCTGGAAACAGTGATAACAACTTACAACTTTAGCACGTTGGAAACAATGAAAGTTGAGCACGGTATAGTGCTGAACAAACTATGTATGACTAGTCTAAAAAAAAATTACTGACAAAGCACTTTAGACATGAGAGAGAGAGAGAGAGAGAGAGAACAAAAATGGCAAGAGAATGACTGTTCATCACAGTCAGGATTCCAGTATGACAAGCAACAACTCTGCGTATACAAACAAAAATTTTGAGTACAGTGGCTTCCACAACTGTATCCCATATATATATATATATAATATATATATATATGTTTACATGAATGTTCTGATACATATATATATATATATATATCAGAACATTCATGTAAACATAAGCATAAACTGAGTGTCTGACAAATAAAATTATATAGATTGGTGCTAATATTGTTTTGCACTTTATGAAGTGTGATAAAAAAAAAAGTATCCAGACTAGATTTATAAAATTAAAAACTACAAGAGTTACTGATCTGTAATTTAATCACCTTTGAAATAGTCCCCTTCTGAAGCAATACACTAAGCCCCATGCTGTTTCTACTGCTCGAAGCATCTTTTGAAGTCATCTTCTGACATGGGAATAGCTGCCTTGTTGAATTCTGTTGTATCCCCTCAACATCCTGAAATCTTTTTCCTTCCAAATGGTATTTTAATTTTGGGAATAGGAAAACGTCATAGGAGGTGATATCAGATGAATATGGCGGCTGCTAGACCTGTGGAATGTGGTGCTTAGCAAGAAATGGCTTCACAAGTTGTGATGCATGGGCAGCCACAATGCCACAGTGGAGTTGCCACTTGCCACTCTCATGAAATGTTGATCTTTTACGACGAACTGCGTACCCTCAAACACAGCAAAACTTCACAGTAGTGTCCCTTGTCTGACCTGATGGCGCGTATTCAGGATGCACAAATTGTCTTGAAATTACTGCAGCTCTGTCTTGCCTTTTGGGTCAGGAGATGTCAGGGTCTTCCACTGTAAAGACTGTGCCTTATTTCTGGGGTCATAACCATTCATCACCGGTTATGATTGTTTTTAAAAAGGTTTCGTCACAAGCAGCTGAAACACGGGCAAATTCGCCCATCCGGTTTTTCTGATATGACAATTGCGACGAACAGATTCAGATACATAAGAACAAAGCACTACTGTAAACAAAGCAGACAAGCTGGGGAAATGTGACTTATGCCACATGTGCAGTATATGCCAAGATCTTCTGGTTGTGTGAGTCGGTTCTGGACTTATGTCCTCAGTTCAGATACTTTTTGATCACAGCACAAATTTCTGTTTTTGTTATGTGGGACTTCATGGTGCAGAATAGATCTGCATGAACAAAAATAGACGCTAAAAATCATTTTATGTGTGAAAGCAAGGAGCCTAAAGAGCTGAAGATCTCCGATTTCTAGCACTGAGATGAGAAATCTGAGAATCACAGAATGTGTGAGCAGTGTAGTATCAAAGTTCACTTCTTAACGTGAGCTGGGACAGACAGTAACACAATTCACAATTTTTAACAAAAAAACTGGAAACTAATCCAAACAACAAAAAACATCTGCTTGCAAGCCAAATCCATCTTATCATACTGTAAACAACTGTCAGTGTATTATGTAAAAACAGTCATATGAAACTCAGTAATATGTACTAATAATAATGTGTAATATCACATTCAAGTTGACAGAAAATGAAAGCAAATTAAAATTTTACAAACAAAATGATGACCTGTACATAAGTTCAAAATAATCACCTAAAAAAAGAGAAATACAAGTGCTAGCTTACCTGTCCAGGTGTGCGATGGTGACAATCTCGCCTCCCACATAATAGTTTAACCTGTTGACGCTGTTTGTGTAGATGAAACAATCTCCCACCCACACACCTGTACGTACCGTCTCCTCCACTTCATTCAGCACCTGTCAGATAAAGATAAAGACCCATTTTTAATTCAACCCCCCTGCGGCAGATTTTCATTCACCGTAACAAGAAAATGACTGACAAGACCATAGTCTGGCCAGGTCAACCTATGTACAGTTTTACTGCTGCCTCTATTTGTCACAAAAGAACATTTTCCCTGTAAACTTCTGCACTCGAGGTTGTTGGTCACATCAGATCCTGATCTCTGTTGACATGGCAAAGCCCGCAGTCCTCTCCAGATCCTGACAGGAGCCCCCAAAGCTTCTGCCCCAAGCTCGAGTCCTCTGGCCATGTCTCACGCCTCAGGTCTGCATGGTCTGGGCACTCTTGAAGGATCCCTTTAAAGTGAAAAATGTCTGAGTGGGATCTCTGCCTTGCAGGACCTACTGCCTCAGAACATGGAGAATATCTAACTACAAGACTTTTCTCTCAGGTGCACTTAGTGAGGTGGAGAAAGGGCTTAAGAGGCTGGAAAATAGGTCAACCTACCACTGTTTTCATCATACTCCAAGCAAGACTGCAGTCCCGTCAAGTCAGCCTACACTACTAACTACATGACAGCTGAAGCAAGACCACAGTCTGGCCAGGTCAAACTACATCATTGTCTTCATGATGGTTCAAGCAGGATTACAGTCCGACTTCACCAACCAAGACACCACAAATATCACATATGAAATGCAACTGCAAGGTACGGCACACCAGACAGAACTGGTTACAAGACTGATGGTAAATGAAGGAGAATTTTGATAAACGAAATCAGTCCCACAAGTAAATGAACTTCATCTGTCTGATTTATGCAGGATTTCAAATAATCAATAAACATCCTATTTGCAAAGAAAACACAAATGTTTTAATTGCTTATTCTATATAGTTTGCAGGCTCTAAATCACTCTACAATCATTTTCACTGCAAGTCAAAGGGACTCATGAATTATCCTGTTAGATCTCTCTACCTCAAAAGCGTCCTCTATGCCATCCTCAGTGACCTTGTCTTTTGCCTCTTTAGCATTCTCCACAGCTTCTGAGCTGTACTTTAAGATAAAGTAGGACTCTTCTGTAGCAATACAAACCAGCTCCCCGTTCTCACTCCAGAAAATCTGAGGAATATAAACAACGGTCATGGCAACAATAGCTTCAGTCTTGAAAATACTGACATGACATATCATTCTTTTTTTTCCTTCTGATTCCTGCTTGTTGACCCTTCACCCACTGACATCTTTGGGTGTTGTACAGCCAAATAGTGGCTGTGACTTAACAGCTCCTGGCAGATGATGCCACAGTAAAGAACTTGACTGTCCTTTGTAGCTGTTAATCAGCCTAATATAATCTAGTGTGCTTTGCTATGCAAAACGCAGATAATCCGCATGTTTATGGGCAAATTTGTGTGTGTTGAGTACCCACTTATACAACTGGGGCTAGCTGATATGCAATGACAAAGAACCCATCAACTTCAAGAAGTCCCACTATCAATCAGCCACCCAAACTCTCAATTAAATGTCATAAAAGTGTCAGTATGCTCAATACATAAAAACATCAACGTTCACACTAGAGAAAAATCATATAAAAGTGTCAATACAATAAATACACAAAAACATAAACTTTCGCAATAAAGAAATATATAAAAGTATCAATATTTTTCTTGATTGACATTCCTTTAGGGCCAATATTGGCTCATAGGATGGAAAATCATATTGTTCCATGTCTCACGACTTGCCGCCGCCCATATCAATATGCTGAAGACAAATCGATAAAAACACCAACTTTTGCAGTAGAGGCATATCATATTATAAATAAAGCATTAATTGTACAGAAAGAATATTATATTGCCAGACCGGCACAAAGTGTAAAAGAATGTATAAGTACCAAGTGGTAAAGACAATTAACAACTGCACAAAGACAGCGATCAACTACAAAGTAACAGTAGTAAAAGAACACACAAACACACAACTGGATAACTGTGATCTGAACAGCAAACAAGGAACTGAAATTATAAATAAGCTTTTATGCCAGAAGATAATGAACATGGCAAAAATGATGAAAATTCTCTTCCAGAAAGAACACAGAAACTCAAAAGGAAGAACAATAGCCAAAAATGTAACAGTAAAAGAGAATAAATTGAAATGACACACACAGACAAAGACATCAGTACTGGATTGAGAAACATTTTCTGTAGTAATTTAATGATTAGATAAGCACCTGTAAATCAGGTCAAAAAATAAAGATATGCGCACAAGTGATCAAAAACATTCACATACATGTTTGGGTGTGATCTCAATACGTCTGACGAGCTCCGTGGACTCCCAGTCGTAGAAAGCCAGCCCGCTCACTGACCGCACACCCAGCATATTGCCTCCATAGATACCTGGAGGTGAAATATTTCAGTATGAGCAAAGACCGTCATTCCACTCACATATTTACCACAAAAACATTCACAACAAACTGACTACAGGTACTGCTCATATTATGAGGCTAACAACATGTCACAAATGCTGTTCTATCACCATGGAATGAACAGAAAGATTTCTTTGCAGGCAAAACTGTGAAGAAGTTTGAACACAAGGATCCTACTGAATTTGGTGTGGGTTATAGTGACCAGAATGGACACTGAAAATGAGCTTATTTGCTTCTCAACCAATCAACACACATACACAATCTCCAACCAATCAACCACACATGTAAACAATCTCCAACCAATTAACATCAGTTGTTAACTCTTTCCGTGCGTATGGTCGAATTTTCGACACTTCCGGTGGTCCCAAGCTACTGTATGGTTGAAAATTCGACAATCATTGTTTCATTAAAACAGGCGGTGTAACATTTATATTGTCCGGATTTCGTCCGCGATTCCGGTGACACTTTCAAAATGGAGAATGCGTGCTTAGTTACGAGCGATGCCGAGCGAGAACAAGGACGCGAAGCACGGAAATTTTTCAATTTTTGACGATGTAGATAGGGGTATGGACGTAGCCTATGGCCACCCCGCTGCTCTTGAATGTTTTCTAAGCAGATTTAGACATATTTAGACGACTGGAGAAGTAGTTAGGAGTAGTTAGGAGGTTATTTCAGACATTCAGTACGCGAAAATGCCATATGGAGTCACAATACGAGATCGATAAGTAGATCTACACATCTTAGATGGTAAACAGGGGTAAGAAGTGCGAATCTAGACCTAGCCGATGGTGAGCTGGCCACATTCAGTGTCTAAAAACATCACATTACTTCTTTTTTCCTAAAAAACTCTGCATTTATGAAATTTTCATTCATTTAGCTACACTTTGACACATATTACGTATACGGAAGTACATGGAAACACTGTTTTCCATTCCATTTTACAACTATACCCCCTTACAGTCAAGACCCGCGTTTTACTCCCGCACGCAATGACACGTCCGTGTTTCTTCCTCCCGCACGGGAAAAGTTAATGCCATGCCAGATGGCAGCACTGTGCAACATCATCTAGACAGCATCTGTAAGTTAAAGATGGAAGGTCGACTGGAGCTGTGGTCCAAACAGGAGTTTCGTGTTGTGATATTCTTCTTCTGCGTTCGAGGTTGTTGGTCACTTCAGATCCTGATCCCTGTCAACATGGCAAAGCCCACAGTCCTTTCCAGATCCTGATAGGAGCCCCAAAGCTTTTGCCCCAAGCTTGTGTCCTCTGGCCATGTCTCACACGCCTTAGGTCTGCATGGTTTAGGCACTCTTGTAGAATATGTTCTGGAGTCTGGCCTCCACTGCCACATGGACACTCATCTGTGTGAGACATTTTGAGTCGATGCAAGTGGCCCAGTAGTCTGCAGTGGCCTGTCCTTAGGCTCAAAGAGGATGGTTTGCTGATGTCTTTGTAGTTGGTGTATTTTATCTGATTCATTGTTGCATTTCAGTTTCTTTTTCCATTCAGATCGGCACTGGTTATGGATTATGGTTTTCACCTCTTGGTAGTTTACTGGATGATTGGTCTGATCTTGATTGCTGCCAGCTTTGGACAGGCTGTCAGCTATTTCACTGCCAGCTATTCCACAGTGGGATGGTACCCATTGTAGGGTCACAGTTGTTGACAGTGTAAGGTGCTTCAGTTCTGTTGTGATTTCCTGTTTGTTTGCCTGTGGGTTCTTTGTTGTTTTTAGAGATTCGTGTTGTGATATGAATTCTGATCACAAAGCAGATGCCGGCTGTGGAGATTCATCACCAGTTAAGTCTATGTAGATAGTGTGATGAGTTGACAGAAAGTGGCAGACTTCTGAACTGGACGAGTGACAACCAGTGATGTAGCACAGAGTGCCAGACCCCATGACTGCAAGTACGGCAGCAAACAAAATGCTCACTGAATGTGCAATACTGGAGAAACAGACAAGTGACTGTGAACGAAGTGATGCATGACTTGAACCTGTCACATGGAACATGCATATGCAGGAAACTCTCTACTGTAGAGAGCGGAACAACAACACAACTCCTTCAGATCATCAGAGGAAGTACCCCCCTCAGACAAGTATTTCGGCCCTATTAAACTCTTGACACTCTAAGGGAAGTGGGCCCCTCTGGGTCATGGCTCCCAGAGGTCTTGTGAGTTGTGAGGATTCTGGTCTTTCCCAGTGTCTGTCAGTCTTTCCCGACTGTCCATCGGTCTTTCCCGATTGTCAATGGAACAGAATGACTGTGTAGTTGGGATTTCATAAGGCATGATGGGTCTCACAAGCCCTTTTTGAGGACCACAAGGCAAAGAAAATAGCATGTGCTCTGTCATTCCTGCAACAATAAGACATTCATGAGCAAGATTTTTGAGAGCACACTATCACTGGTGGCAAGACAGCATCCCTGAATGAAAACATGGAATAGAAGCATCCGGGCTCCTTATCTGCCAGGAAGTTCAAGCTGGTACTGTATGTTGGCACAGTGATGGCTGCTGTGTTCTGGGATCAGAAAGCCATGTTATTGATCAATTTCCTGGAAAGGGGAGCAACTTGCCCACACACAGCTGCTTCGATCTGGGAACTCTTGCAACATTTTCAGTGGGAGAATCTGGACTATCTGCCATCAGTCCATATCTGGGAACTCTTGCAACATTTTCAGTGAGAGAATCTGGACTATCTGCCATCAGTCCAGATCCAGCACAAAATGATTTTCATTTCTTCCCAGCTCTCAAGGAACATCCTGGTGGCCCACAGATTTCAGAGTGACCAGGATGTCGAGACAGCAGTGACACGGTGGCTCTATATCCAAGACACCACATTTTATGACACGAGCATCGAAAAACTTGTCCTACACTTTGACAAATGCCCCAATCGCCATGGCGACTATGTGGAAAAAATAAGGTGCGAATCATGTAAGTACAGTGTGTTATGTCCAAATAAATTCTGCTCTTGAAATAATAACCCGTGTAAACTTACTTCTGGGATGGCCCTCATACAGTGTTAAATGGTTGTATATATTTAAAAAATGAAGGCTGACCAACACTCCAGAAAATAGCACGTACCTTCAGCTCCAAAGTCTGGCTTGAAAGACTTTTGCTCCTTGAAGTTCTTGAATATTTTAACTGAAGTGCTGCCCTCTCTCACAGCATAGACTGATGAGTCGCTGCTCCACACAAACTCCTGGGCTGAACCAAATGATTTGTTTCTCAAGGCCATGGCTGTGTAGATAATGTACTCTCCATCTCCACAAACCACAACAAATCTGCAAACACAAGCATGTGTGTACACTAAAGAATAAAACCACAAACATGATAATCTGTGCATGAAGGGACAGTATTTGAAAAAATATAAAAAGTCCTATAATGTCAAAGAAGCACCTAGGGCAGCACACTAGAGAGTAATGTGGCAAAAATCATGCCTGGATGCCTTCACCTCCACAGCTCCAAGAAGAGCCAGGTACCAATATCTACATCTCCACAACTGGGACAATTCTGACCAGACTTAAACCACTGACACTGCCATGAGAGACTAGTGCATTAAACACTCTGCAACTCACAAACTCTAAAACACATAAGCTGATATATAATCACACAATGATTCACCTGCCTGGAAAATCTTTTTTTTTTTCCTTTAAATGAGTTTTTTGGGGGTGCTAAATGACAGGGGCTTCTAGAGTGAATGATAAGAAGTCTCTAAAAACAGAGGTTAGCCCAGGAATGCCTTTCCTAGTTTGGATCATCATCATAATCATCATCATACTCCACATACATCCACAACTTTTCTACCTTCTTCTTAATGTATCATTCAGTGTGCAGAGTCTAACGACTCTAGTTCTGTAGTGATTTATTATTCTACTTGTGCCTGTAACAAACTGTTTGTGTTTTACTTCCAGCTTTTACATCCTAAACTAAGGCACTGTATCACCACTAAAACTGTAGTCTTTTGTCCCGATGGGCTCTGTAAGGGATTGTTAACAATATCCGCCTGTTATCTGTCCTGATGGTCTCTGTAAGGGATGTTAACAATATCCACCTATTATCTGTCCAACTAGTACTGTAGATGTAGCCAGCCCCACCAATTCATCAGCTCTTTCATTTTCAGAAACACATGCATGTTCTAGTACAAAGATGAATGTAACTTGACAAATTGTTGACTTCTGTAATGATGTATGTCTTTCCCTCTGAAGGGGGTCAGTTTTAGCATTTCTCAACATATTCTCAGAGTTGCTCAAAATCCCAACATGTTTGTATCTTCATGCTGCCAACCAATCCAGTGCTTTTGTGGCAACCATTAGTTTCACAGTAAGGCTTAAATGTTATTGGCACCATCAACAGCACTTCCACGTCTGCAACAACCATGCATATCCTGTTGTCTTGCATTAAGTCCATATAATGAAAAGAATGCTGAAGTGCAGTGTCAACCCAAATAACAAATAACAAGATTCTTGATGTTTATTATTCAATAACATCCCATGATATTATACCAAAAATGTCTGGTTTCTTTTGACTGAATCCACTACTTTGCTCAAGTACAGCTAAAATGATCTTTATATTGTCAAAAACACAGGCTGCATCATTTCGTTTTATAAAAAGCAGTATTGTGACTACCCAAAGGCTTGGGATGAGAAGAGTAATGGCAGGTGACTGAACTTTCATGTATATTGTCACACTGAACTAATCCAATGCAACCATGAACTGGTCAAGATGGAATGTGAAACCATTTATATTGTGTTGAGTGAAAAAAAAAAAAAAACAGCACACACCTGCCGTTTGGATTATGGGAGATTGTCTGAGGGTAAATCTCACAGCTTCCCATATCCTTGACAGCCAAAGACAATCTCTCTCCATCTTTGATCTCCTGGTCTCCCATAGCTTTGATGTTGGCCTGCTGGATCTCTGAGTGCTTGGCCCAGATTATCTTCCCTGATGAATCCATGGACATAGCTGGCTCCTCTCGACCAAGCTGATAAGAACAAAACTTTGACATCAGACAAGGAAAAATAAACATGGAAACATCTTAAATGTTCTCTTTCCTGGAAGCACAGATGACACTGTCATATTTTTTGCACCTGTCATGAACGATGAGTCATCAGGCCCTACACAATCAAGGCTAGCCAGAATCCTACCTATAAATGTAATCATATCTAGGGATCTGCAAATCACAACCAAGATCCTAAGAATCTGCAAATCATAGCTAGCCCAGATCTTATCTAAGGATCTGCAAATCACAGAGAGTCAAACTCCACTATGTCCCCTTGCATTACTTATAGAAAAGGCTGTTGCGCCACTTGTACATGGCCAATACAGGTAGGATGAATGTGTTCAACGCGGTGAAAAACTCACTTCTTAGGCGTTACACTGGAGTTTAAGTAAGCCACTCCTACTTCATATCCAGACATAATGTTCAAGTTACAAGATCTTCATCAGGATTCAAGCCACTCCTACTTCATATCCAGACATAATGTTCAAGTTACAAGATCTTCATCAGGATTCAAGCCACTCCTACTTCATATCCAGACATAATGTTCAAGTTACAAGATCTTCATCAGGATTCAGTTGCTGGGCTCCAAATATCAATAACAAAAACATCATGAACAACTGAACCAAATTTCATTTTTTCAGACAGACATATTCAGTTAAATGCTTCCCTAAAAGAATTTCTTTCCAGCTAACTCTAGACTATTTCTGGCTCCATTCTTTAAATCCATCTTCTTCATGATCTCCACTTTGGTCTAACATCTATCATTTCTGTTTACTTGCTTTCTTCACCCCTTTAAATAAAACACAAAGAGGCATCAGTATCAGGAAAAAAAGAACTGTGATTCTGAGCACAAATGCCAGCACCTCCCAACTTACTGCATGTACATAACTACGTGCAGCCTTCATCATTAGCAATCCTCATTGTGTACAGAGGTAAAACTACACATCAGACACTTAGCTAGGCCTCTCAGTTCCACAACTCATATTTCTGTCATGTTAGAATTCTGTCTGAAACATTCATGTACCAGGGCTTCATCTTTCTCCTTATGGAGTCCAGTCCACTGCTTGTCTTGATCATGTGTTCTATTTTCTTCATGTACACTACATGATGAGCTCTCTCCACTTCTTATATTTCATCTCAAAGTTTAGGGGGAGAAGACACTGTCCTATAAGGGGGGGGGGGGGGGGGTGGTGCCGGCCAGTAACCCACAGCTGACGCGCTAGTGTCAGGGTTGGCCAACAATACCCACACAAGATCCAGTCCCACCTGATAACCCCCAGGAACCAGCCTAGCTTGACTAATGGGGCAAGGATTACCAGTCCCTAAGGTGGTGGAGTCTGCTAAAGAAGCACAGCACACCCCCCTGCTTGTTTAGCTGCACTCAGAGCCTGAAAAAAACAGCCGCCATAACCTGCTCCTGCTCTGATGCTGTGCCTCAACATCTTAACTGCACTGGCTGCAAAGAGCACCACCAGTTCACAGTTTCTGGGAGACAGAAGAATCTCAGAGTTTATGCCACACATGTTGTCTTCACAAGTCATTCCAAATGTTATAATAAACATTCACCTCAACAGCTTTAATTAAAAATTAGCATCTATCTTGCTCTACAGACGGTGTGGAATCTTATAAAAATCTGCTGGTTCAGGAGCTGGAGGTCGTGACAATATGTAACTCACCTTGATAATAATGCTGCCTTCATCATAGCCAACAGCCACATTGTTAGATCCCTTCTGGCAAGCAATAGTCCAGGCTCTTTCCAAACCATAATTCAAGGTGCTTTCCAGCCTGTACGTGTTTGCATGCCAGATGCGGACAGTGCCTGTCACAGAAAGGGGCAATAAATCACACCCAAAATTCTCCACAAAACAGAACAAGTTACTAACCTTGGGGAAAAGTTCATCTAAAAAAAACATACCAATTTGTCAGGAAGCCAATAAAAGGGACAAAAACTAAACTGTGAGTATAGAAAAACAATCAAGCAAAATAATGCAGAAAAAAAAATGTATCTGATGAAAAAAATGAAGTTGGAAAAGTGCAAAAGAAAACAAACTGTTTTTGAAGAAAAGAATCATTCTGAACTGGAAAAAGAAAAAAAGAACACAACAAACTGAATTTTACATTTATAATAAAGAATCTGGTGCTTAGATTCTTCACTGCCATGGAAGCACTGGACACTCAATATCATTCTTGTGTGCCAGTGCTCTGATGGTGGTGGTCTGTGTGCTAGAAGTTGATGCCACAGCTTGGCTGTCCTTTGTAGTTTTTCAACCTTGGAATGCAGTCTGGAACTGTAGGGCTTCTTGGAAGCAGTTTTATTCAGTCAGTGCTATGGACATGACAGGACATTCTAATATCATCCTATCATGTCAGTGCCATGGATGTTTTTAATGTCCTTATAATGCTTTCTATGTCAGCGCCACAGACAAGACAGATATCTTAATATCATTTTTCTATGATAGTAAATTAGACATGTTATCACTAGGTCAAACTGTCATTATATTACCATGTCAAAACTGATTAGGTCAAAGATATATTATTAAACTCTACCACTGGGTCAAATTATTGTCACTAAACTTACTACCAGGCCAGACTGCTGTCATTAAACTTATCATCAGGCCAGACTACTGTCACTAAATTTACCATCAGGCCAGACTACTGTCACTAAATTTACCATCAGGTCAGACTACTGTCACTAAACTTACTACCAGGCCAGACTACTGTCACTAAACATACTATAAGGTCATACTACTGTCACTAAACTTACCATCAGGCCAGACTACTGTCACTAAATTTACCATCAGGTCAGACTACTGTCACTAAACTTACTAAAAGGTCAGACTACTGTCACTAAACTTACTAAAAGGTCAGACTACTGTCACTAAACTTACCATCAGGCCAGACTAGTGTCATTAAATTTGCCATCAGGTCAGACTACTGTCACTAAACTTACTAACAGGTCAGACTACTGTCACTAAACTTACCATCAGGCCAGACTACTGTCACTAAACTTACTATCAGGTCAGACTACGGTCACTAAACTTACCATCAGGCCAGACTACTGTTACTAAACTTACCATCTTCAGATCCTGTAAGAATTATTGGCAGGGTAGGATGGAATGCAACAGCAGAAACATTCTGTGCGTGTCCTTCCAAAGTCTGAACACATGTTTTGTTCTGTTAAAAAAAACCAAAACATAAACATATAAATGCATGTGGTCCCTACAGATTTACTTAAACAGAAACACTGTCAGGGTTGGCAAATCAAAAATTATATGCAAGCATCTGGGTTGGCAAACCACATCTGACATGCTAGCACCATGGTTGAAAAACCACATCTGACATGCTAGCACCATAGTTGACAAACCACATCTGACATGCTAGCACCATAGTTGACAAACCACATCTGACATGCTAGCACCATAGTTGACAAACCACATCTGACATGCTAGCACCATAGTTGACAAACCACATCTGACATGCTAGCACCATAGTTGACAAACCACATCTGACATGCTAGCACCATAGTTGACAAACCACATCTGACATGCTAGCAACACAGCTGACAAACCACATCTGACATGCTAGCACCACAGTTGACAAACCACATCTGACATGCTAGCACCACAGTTGACAAATCACATCTGACATGCTAGCACCACAGGTGACAAATCACATCTGACATGCTAGCACCACAGTTGACAAACCACATCTGACATGCTAGCACCACAGTTGACAAATCACATCTGACATGCTAGCACCACAGTTGACAAATCACATCTGACATGCTAGCACCACAGTTGACAAACCACATCTGACATGCTAGCACCACAGTTGACAAACCACATCTGACATGCTAGCACCACAGTTGACAAACCACATCTGACATGCTCGCATCAGGGTTATGAACCATTGTTGACCAAAACCCTGTCCTAACCCCTCCACTGGCGCTGCCGGTAACAGGCCTAGCCTGGCAAATGAGTAGAGATCGACACAGTCCCCATGGTGGCGGACTCTGCTAAAGAAGTACTGCATACCCCCTTGCTTTTTAACTACAATCAGGGACTGAAAAAAGTAAACTGCTCCTAGTCTAACATGAAGCTACATCTCAACATCGCACTGACTACATCAAGCTAGTTCCAGGGAGACATATGAAACATTCATTTTTACATAATGCTGCTGCGGATGTTTATGACCTGTGCTACAATATCATGTTAATAAATATAAATCTTTATTTAGTTGTTACTTTTCAAGAACAGGTGTTAATTACAATATGCTAAAACTTTTAAGATGTTAAGAAGTGATAATTCTTTGGAAGACACCAGTAACAAGTTCTGTGATTCACCGGTGGCAGGATCTCACCTGGTAGTCCCAAATTTTGACCTGTCTGTCATCTGCTCCAGAAATAAGATATGGCTTATCTCCACCTGAATAATAATCCACGCAGTTAGCTCCTTTCTCATGCCCCTCTAGGGTGAAATTTGGTGTCGGAGAGCCAAGCTGCCACACCTGGAAAAGAAATCAATATTAATTAGCCACATGATCACTTTCGAGTTCCATCTCATTTCTTTTTGTTTTTATGATTTTATATACTCAACAAATAACAATTTTGAAGTTGACAGTGGAGCTGATGTGAAACAGGGATGACTGTCCTTGAGGTGAAATGAAATAATGAAATGCTGGGCTATTACACAACATGAGATGATAACGATATATGTGGTACATTTAAGAAATTTATGCATGGGTAAAAGTTATTAGAACAAATTTAAACTGAAAAAAATATTTTGTGATACAAGGGCAGATCAAGCTATTTCTAAAACATCTCTATTTAATTCATCTTCCTAACATGTAACTTCTTCTTCTGTATTCAAGTGCTGGATCATGCTAAATCAGAGGGCAGACCAGAGTGGAGTCCACAGTTCTCTCAGGTCCTCATGGCAGCCCCACAGTTTCTACCTCAGGTCCACCATCTTGATTCGTAGGTCTGTGAACACTGGGGATTCTTGGAGCAGATGCTCTGAGGTTTGTGCTCTGTCTCCATGCGTTCGTGTGAGAAATCTTGAGTCAGTGATGGCTTGACATGTAATGCTTTGTTCCATTTCACATTCATAAAGCAGAGATTTGTCTCTTGTCTCATTTCACATTCATAAAGCAGAGATTTGTCTCTTGTCTCATTTCACATTCATAAAGCAGAGATCTGTCTCTTGTCTCATTTCACATTCATAAAGCAGAGATTTGTTTCAACCTTTGGATCTCTGTTTATTTCACAACAATGTATATTACTGCCTATTTCACAATAACAACTGCTCCTTTCACAATAATGTATATTACTGCTTATTCAGAACATCAATGTTCCTGGCATGATTTTAAATAATAAACTTATTTTTACAATTTATAAAACTCAAAACCTAAATAAATGTAATTAAAAAAAAAAAAAAAAACTGCAAATTGTATACATAATGAATGAGAATGAAGTCATATGAAAAGGAGTCATATGAGAAGTACAAGTGGAGTTGAATACCTTGACAGTTCTGTCCAAAGAAGCGCTGGCAAACTGGTTGTTGTCTTTGGGGTTGATGACAATCTGCATGACATAGTGGGAGTGGCCCTCAAACACCTGGGTACAGGTCCACTTCTTCTCCCAGTCCCACAGTTTGATCAGCATGTCATCTGTAGCACACAGGGTAAGTTAACAATTACTGGGAGTAAGTTATCAATTACTGGGAGTAAGTTAACAATTACTGGGAGTAAGTTAACAATTACAGAGAGTAAGTTAACAATTACAGAGAGTAAGTTAACAATTACTGAGAGTAAGTTAACAATTACAGAGAGTAAGCAGTAGCAGCAGAGCTAGGACTTACAGAAACCAGTACACCTGTACATGTCTTTCAACTTACATGAATTACTTTACAAAACACCAGTTTTGTCAACACAACATTTGCTACTTTATGCTTTTTTTTTTTTAATGTCAACTTAAACATGTTTACAAACATTGGCGGAAGTTCTCTCATGTCTGTGTAAATTTTTTCTTACTTTGTGGTGAAATCTACTTTGTTTATAAAATACTTACGTGCTGGACCAAAGTCAGAACCAGCATATTCCCCTCTATGTAAATGCTCCAATTATCCTCCAACCGATTTTGCTAGTTGCTTTTTAATAGGTTTTTTATAAATATAAACCAGTTGTAGTACCCGATGACCTCCAAAAGTTTTGGTTTTTCTCTTTTTCTATCAGTAATTTACCAGTAATTGCAGGATAATGTGATAACTGATTAAATAAACAATTACAGAGAGCAAGTGAAAAGTAACATAACAGGAAAGTTAAACAGTAATGGAATGTAAATAAAATGGTTTTCAGAAAGTGGTGTTGAAGACCCAAACAAGTAAATCAAATATAAAAATATTGATCTGGTGAATAAATAGAAATGGAAAAAAACAATAGTAAAAAAAACAGTTACAGAAAGTAAACAGTTACAACAAAAAAAGTAATAAAGGTAAATAAGTATATAAATGTGTGTGTGTGCATGTGCAAGCACGCACACACGCACACACACACAGATATATGAAGTATCTAAGGTTATCTGGGGAAACCAGATCTTGCCAAGATATCCCATTGCTTGATGATCTTCCCAATAACTGGCTGACTATAAGCCTTTAGCTTGCTAACATGGTAGGGCTCACACCATGGTCCATACAATGGTGGAACTTGCCAAGTAACTTGTTGCAGAGTGTTACTCTGGGTCTTTGAGCAATCCAACCCCCCTCCCCCACCCATCTATCAAGATGCCTGTTTCAACATCATCACACAGAAGACTGGCAAAGAATCACAGCTTGCAGTGCCACTGAATAGTAACAAGAACATGTAAATCTACCGTAGCAGATTAGTAGAAGCATGAAAACCACGTAACCAGAAATGCAAAAAACTAAAGACTAACCACTGCTTGTCAGGATGAAAGGCTGCGTTGGATGGACTGCGATGGAACGCACATAATCTGAATGAGCCTCAAACTGATGCACACGCTCCAATGTGTTGTAGTTGAAGACTCGGATGTGCATATCATCCTGTTAAAGAACAATGAACTTATAAGGGGAGGCAAATAAAGCAGGTTTCAAAAAATATAGCTGACAATGAGGCAAGAAAAGGAAAAAAAAAGACTAATATATCTTCTCTGAGTCATATACCAGACTTCTCTAACATTCCACTCCATGAGTTTAAAAACAGGAGCTCATTTTCTGATCAATACAAATTAAATGTGCATGTTAAAATTAGTTAAAAACTACAGTAAATTTGTATGCTTAAAACAGACCAATAGTAGATTTTTTATTTCTGTGTACAGTTTATTTCTCCATATAATGCAAGCTTTACATTAATTTCTAACCTTAATCAAACATACTGAAAAAATGTGCACAACTGCTATCAAAAATATGCTGATCTTTAACTCATCGACTGCCATCCTCGCTATAGTGAGGTCTTCCAGTTAGTCTAGTGACTGCCATCATTGATATAGCGAGGTTTGTTTTGTTGCAGCGCAAAACCAGTGTAACTTTTAATTGTACACAATTTATCTGCGCATGTCTGGTGACCTTTCATAGTTCAATCCAAAGCGTAGCTAACAACCAAGTGAAATCTATGTTTTTAATCAAGAAATGTCAATATTTATTGTGATTTTGAAGGCATAAGGACATGTCCTATGACCAGAACACTGCTCCTGAATGTGCCCCAAATACATCTAGATCTATTAAATGGACTGGAGAAGTAGTCAGGTTATTTCAGACATTATTTTAGTGAGAATGCCACCACACGACGAGATCGGATGAAAATTTAAGTAGACACTGACATCGCTGATAGTAAACATTGACATCTAGGCATCACAGATGGTAAGCACTACACAATTATTAGCTAAAATCATCACACTACTTTTTTCCTAAAAAAACTCTTCATTTATGAAATCTTCTTACATTTACAGCTATTATCATGCATAATATGTATACTTTAAAGTGGAAATACTTTGTACATTCACTTTTACAATGATAGCCTCTATACGTATCAAGACCCGCACTTTTTGTGTGGCACAACGGGAACGTCTGCATTTTTTTTTTCTGTGGCATAGGAAGAGTTAATGAGTAACAGAAAGGACTGGCACAAAATACAACGATTAATTTACAAAAGAAATGAAAAAAAACCAGCACTTACGGATCCTGAGATAAGCCAGTTTTTTCTGGCCACAAACTTGGCAGCACGAACAGGCAAGTCACAGACTTCAAAAGACTTGATAAGTTGCTGATGATGAAATCATATGTCATATTTATCATAAACAGTCTCAGCAAAATCAAACAAGTGAACTCAAGCACCTTGACACTGCCTGTCTATGGACAGCTGAAAACAGACTAGCATACAAAAATATGCTGCACACATCAGCACTCATCTTTGCACGTGATGCAACAGTCAACATCCAGCTTGCCTTGTGCTGTCCTACACAGCATCAACAAACTCTCTTCACTTCTTACTGCCTACAGCCTGCCTTTCCAAGGTGTCCAGACACTGCATGCTGTCCATCTCAGCTTCAACAACTCTGCATCAGCTGTCCTTGGTAAGTCTCCCTCCCTCTTTCTGGGTGACCACCTGATTATAACAACAGTATTAGGGTTCATTTAATGTAACAATCTGCCTTTAAGACCCTTTACTATAAGCACATAATATTCCATGTAGAGGCCTACACAATTCTTCCAGTGTGTTAACATCCTAAACTGACAATACATCACCACATGGCTTGCCAGGAAAATGGCTCACAACACAACAACCATACATTTTCCCAAATATTCTGGCCCTTCCAAGATGTGACAGCTCTTTATGTTTATACCTCTTATCTCATTCTGTATGGGTTCAGCAAGAACAATAAAGTCCATGCAGTTCTTCTTTATCATTATTAAAGTACTAGGGCATTTTATTTCTGCAGTCCAATCTCCTTAGTGAAATCCATGTTTTCTCCAAGTTCTGGTGGCATCATCATTAGATTCTCTCTGAGACCTCAACCCTATATTTAGGATTAAGTCCACAGTTTTTTCCAAGTTCTAGTGGCATCTTCATTAGATTCTCTCTGAGACCTCAACCCTATATTTAGGATTAAGTCCACAGTTTTTTCCAAGTTCTGGTGGCTTCTCCATCAGATTCTGCCTTAAATCTAAATGTATAGTTTCAAAGAGTTTAGCAAAGAAAACATCAAAGAAAAGTCTGATGACAACAGGGCTGTGGAGTCAACTCTGACTGCTGTATTTTTCTACCATCCAACTCTCGACTCCACAATGCTCAACATTACAAGAATCTCTGACAGATTTAGGATTCCAACATATTTTGTTTATTCTGGGGAGCAGACAACTCAATATACTAACACTGTACACCTAACAGCATGCCTGAACTGTGCCATGAAACATGACACAATAAATCTAAAGACATTCAGTGAACATTCAAGTGGTCAAACCTGTGATTCAAAATTCCAAACGTGGATGTTTCCATTGTAGAGACTTGCAAGCATCCATGGTTCAGTGGGATGAAGGTCAACACATTTTACACGGTCAGATCGAGCTGACAATTTACGCTTGACATCGAGACGCAGCGGCTGAAACACAAGATGTGGCAGTTTTTTAAAAAACTGGGAGGCTCTCATTCTCTCTCTCAATCTCATACATACATAATAAGCTGAAAAAAAATCAATAATTTAGTGACATCTGAATCTCTTCATATAGTTTCTCTTTTCTTTTTTTTTTTTTTTTGTTTCATGTCAGTCATTCAGTTTTTCTTCATAAAAAAACTTTGTGCCAGTGTGACATGCATACATCAAGCAACATATATTTAAATCTAATCACAACCAGGATGCACATGGTAGCCCTTTCTTACAAATAACAAGACCTTTGATGGACTAAAACATGTTAAGTTTCTGCTAGAAATCTAATCTTAAACAATTTTGTGATTGTGAGGTTCATTACTCAGTGAATTATGAATATGATGCTATTTATATGCAGTAGATGCATTTTACTGCAAATATCTCTCTCTCTCTCTCTCTGAACCTTAAGTGCCCAGGGCACATGGGGCTTCCGCAAGGGTTTTCCACAAATGCCTGTCCTTCGCCTTTTTTTCTGCTCTTGCCCAGGTGAGCACTCTATTGCTCAACATCCTTTCTGTTGTTCTTCTCCATGTCTCTTTTGGTCTACCCTTACTTCTGCTCCCCTGTGGTGTCCATCTTAGTGCTATTTTTGGTAGTGAGTTGTCAGTCATTCGGACTGCAAATATGATCACATCTTATTCATGAAATACATACAGATTTTGCAAATAAACCATTGTGGCAGTATCTGGTCCAGGTTGTTTAACCCTTGATATAACTCTGAATCAATATCTCAGAGTTAGGATCATGATGGCTGTATGTTTTGTAGATTCTTCTAGACTGTTTTGTCCATGACTTCAAGTCCATTCTTTGCTCGTAAAAAGTATGTTTTGTGGTCTGGGTGTTAGACGAAAGTTTCAACTCAGATCATGTGGAGTTTGACTGTGAAATGTGGATGTTGTGTTAGTGTCGTCTTGCTAGAAATGTTATTGTGCAAGTTAGTGTAAGTTTGAAGTGTGTAGATAGATGAAAGTTACTTAATTCTCATGGTGCTAACTTAGTATTTGCTAGCCAGCAGCCCAGAATCTTATTTGTGATGGAATGCTGTATTGCTGGAGACGGCATCTGACATATTTTGTCTGCTCAATTCATCCTCATCATTGTTGTGTTCCATGTAATAAACGAATTGAGCACTAAGATAATGCGGTCAAGACTGGTAATCTTATGTGCCAGTTTGTGAACATCCTGGGGTTGTCCTGTGAAGAGGATATCATTACAGGGAATATTCGTCGTGTTGCTACTGCATATCTGCAACTCAGTCACACCACAATGTGACACAGTCAACATTTGTGTTTAGCACCAGCACGCAATACAACACATACTGTTTCAGTGGTGCATAAAAGATTGGAATTATATATGACATGGCAGCTAAATAATGAGGACATGACAAAAAAAGGTAACATAATGTAAATATTTTGCAGCAAACTGCCGGAAAGGACGTCATCCTGATGTGAACCTGTACAAACATAACTGATAATGAGGCTATATGAATATAGAACACAGCTGCCTGCATCAGGAAGTGTGATATACTGAAACCATACTAGAGGGGAAAAAACGAGCATGAAGACAGCATCAGTGCAAACAAGTGGACAACAGCAACAAATGGACTTAAATTGACTTGAATAAACTTGCATGGTTAGGGCAAACAGTGGTGCAAGCTGAATATCAATTGCTGCCAATCTTCCTGTGGAAATGGAACAAGACGATGTGATAAACCTGTGGACCTTAGCACCATAATGTGAAATGAACAAGAAACAGAACTGCTCGGTCACACACTGTAAACTAGCCAGCTAGCAGTCATATGTTTGAAATTTGTATAAAAAAAATGTTCAGGACAAAATTATCCACTCGATGAAATTGTTCACTGTAATGTTTTCGTACCGGTTCAGCGTGAAGTAGTATACCTCGCGTCGAAATTTACGACACATCTTGAAACAGCTGCTTTAACAGAAAACAACAGAGACTTTAAATACATACCATTCTTATGGCATAAGTCTTTTGGTCACTAGATAGGAATGTATCATGCAAGAAGATGAAAATGTATCAGAAGTCAACTGTTCGTACGTGGCTTCGTCAACTGAGCATGCGCAACGGAACTGATCTCCCTTTCAGAAGTTTTAATTAGTTACATAACCCCGAGTAGTAGACATTACAACAAGAAACATATTGTTGATTTGGTACCGTTATAAATACTAGTCCCCATTTTATACACATGACATAAAACGTCTAGTTTATCCATCCAGATATGTGTCTTACCGAACTTTCCCACTGTGACGCAATCGTCGTTTGAGTTGAAATGTAATACTATCTCTATGTGAACCTCAGCACGAGTGTGTTATTTGTGGGCGTGCGTATGTATGTGTACATACGTGCACATATACTTTGTTTTAATGATAAAACTTGGCAAAAATGCAGTGTTGTTTTTCCATTAGTAATTTAAATATTTCCTTCCCCCAGCATATGATGTAGCTTTTCCTCATTTTCCTGCGTTGTGCCTTATGTCGGAAAAGTCACTTCGGTGTCACTTTCAGCTGTCGCATTTGTTAATTACATATTGGGCCAGTAATCCAACTGGAAGATCCCAATATACACACCTGCCAAAGCCTAACCCTGGAGACCACATCAACAGCTTATGTCGCAGAGACCAATGCACAATTTTCAGGTTGCGAACAGGACACATCACTCTCAGTAAGCATTTACACGGAGTGACCGCTGATCACACACCATACTGCATGCACTGCAACAGACAAGAAGAAACTGTTAAGCACCACCTACTGGACTGCAGTGCATTGAAGGACCTTCGGAAGAACTTGATAACACCAAACTCCTCAATCACCGACATTCTGTATGGAAATGTAGAACAGCTGAAGAGGACTCGTACGTTTCATTATCTGGCACAAGGGGAAAAGAGTGAGAACTCGTAAACCCGGGGATTGGGAAAAATCAAAGTCAACTTTGTTAATTACACTGTACTACCTTTGCAGCAGATGACTGTTTGTTACATTTTTCCTTGTCAAATTGTTGTTGTCTTCGTTATTACATTTACCCGTCCAATATATATAATCTTATTTTTCCGTATATTTCATGTCTCATTTTTTAAAATTCTTTGTCATTAGCACGAAAGTTGACAGCAATCTCTCGCACAAATGCAGCGACCTATCTCTTTTTCTCCACAATGCTATATACTTTCTCCTGAAGTCTGGCCATGTCCTTGAAGTGAATTGTGTGGCTGGCATGTTCATTTTCAACAACAACAACAAAAATCATATTTTGCTACCAGTCTAAGACATTGCGTAAGGCTACCTGCATAATTTGAGGTAAATTAGATCAGCTGAGTAAGGCTACCTGCATAATTTGAGGTAAATTAGATAAGCTGATTAAGCAGTCATGGCCAGGCCTAAGAATTTTGCCTTCCCGTGTTGCACCATGCCTTGACGCCCCGCCCAGTTCTCAGATTAACACTTAATATTATAAAACTGATCATGTTAATTTAGTAAGCTTTAACATGCCCGACCATTAATTGTAAATAACATTAATAGCAATTTATACATTAATGGGGAAAATCATACGATAAACTATCATGATGATAAAGATGTGTAAAATTGCTAGTTGTTGCAAACGCTGGTGAAAAGTATTTGAAAGATTACTGCAACTCGTTGAAGTGAAATTTGTCTTTGCAGTTTTCATATTTTTTTCCCAGGTAGTTTAAAATATAGAATTTATTTTATTTATTTCCATCTGTTTTACATCGATAAGAGTGACAGAGTAGATGTTACAAGTTCAGTATAAGATGCTCGAGACTGGAGTATTCATATCCTATAATTTTCTAAGATTACATTCCGGTAACACTGGGCCTGTAGTGGCTCCTATAGGAATGGATCGAAGAAAAATCTCATGGATATTGATATCACTTGGATCTGAAATAACTTGTGGGCAACTTGTATTACCATGCAAGTAATATTGATTGTTCACTATGCCTTACATCTGGAGGACAGTCTGTAACTATACTCCACCAAGAGTGCCCAAACCATGAGGACCTGAGGCTTGAGACATGGTCAGAGGACACGAGCTTGGACCAAAAGCTTTGGGGCTCCTATCAGGATATGGAAAGGACTGCGGGCTTTGCCATGTCGACAGGGATCAGTATCTGATGTGACCAACAACCTCGAACGCAGAAGAAGAACGATACTATTATATTTAGCTTTCTGTACGATAGAAACTATTCCCCTTTTAAAAAATTGCCCTAGAGAAGAGAGAAATCAATTTTCCCAAGATAATGTTTGGCCAACCCACGAATAAGCGTCATCATCATCAGGTGCCGTGCAGACTGGCGTTGGCTATTATGCTTCTCCAGAGTACACAATCCTTCATGCAGGCCATTAGCTCAGTTGGTGATCTCCTCTCACACCATCTCGTCAGACCGTCCAGTATCATTTCTCTTGGTCTTGACTCTTCTTCCCTCTATTTTTTCTGTTGTTATAATATTTTCAATGTCTCTTATTCTCATTGCATGTCCTATGAAAGTACATTGTCTCTCTCTTATTTATTTATTTATTTATTTTGTTTTTTTAACATGATTTTTTTAATCTCCAGATCTTCTCAAACACTCTCCCTTAGTTATTTTTTGCTATCCTAGGAATTACCAACATTCATCTAATAAACCACATTTCTGCTGCTTCCAATGATTTTTGTACAGACTTGCCTATTGTCCATGATTCACTTCCATATAACAAGATAGGTTCAATATATCATTTTAGGACTCATTTTCTAACATTCATTGATAAGGAAGTGTTGGCTAATATGTTTCTCATTCTCTGAAATGCAGTCTTTGTTTGGCCTATTCTTTTTTTTATTTATGTTCTGCATTTCTCATCTGAAGCTATTACTGCTCCAAGGTATCTAAATTTCTGCACCTGCTTTAGAATAGTTCAATTTAAAGGTTGATATTTTCCAGTTCTATTTTCAACTCAAATTGCTGCTTCTTGCTGCCAGTATGGATGTTTTACATTGGTCAGGTCTTTGCCGTTTAGACTGATGTCTTCAAGCATTTTAATAATTTGATTATGTTTTACCTCGTCGAAAGCCTTGGTGTAATCAATAAAGCATAAGTAGAGATCTTTCTGTACTTTCTGTTAGTGTTCGCAAATCATAAATGGCATTGCGTGTTCCTTTCCTTCAACAAATCAGAACTGTTCATCTGATATTTCCATTTTTATCTTTTTTCCTTGTTCTTCTCATAATAATTCTCAGAAGTAGCTTTGTTGTGCGACATGAGAGGTTGATAGTCCTATGGTCCTCACGTTCCTTTGCACTTGGTTTCTTTGGTAGAGCTATAAACGTTGATTTAAGCAGGTCACTGGGCATATAACCAATGTTGTAAATGTCATTCAGTAACTTGGTTATTATTTTTATTCCAATCTCCTCTAGCGCCTCTATTTCTTCTATAGAGTAAGCGAAAGCAATAATAAATGTGTGTGTAGTTTTTAATAACTTATTTTCATATTATTTTAATTCCTTTTGCCAGTTCATTCTACTTTCTCCATTTTTTCACACTGCCCAAAACTTGCCTTGCTGTACTAAAAGTAGAGCCGGTTCTGGATGCATTTCTTGCATCTTAAACTTCAGTGATTCGGGAAGGAAACGATGGTCAAAACCGACGACAGAACAGCCAAACTCAAAGAGACTGAACCTTGCACCAATAATGTGGCGTTTTGTTTCTGTGACCTATTTTGACAATGAAATGATGAATCAGCCAAGAGAAATTTTCCTTAGCAAGAAGATGCTCGGCAGATTTCACTAAGACTGGCATTTTCCCGCTCCCTCTTTTGAATGAGGCGAATATGCCAGAGATCGGCTAGCGTAGTGGTTAGAGCACTCGTCTAGCAACCGATGGTCGAAGGTTCGAATATCTAAATCGACCAATACTGCCCCGAGACCTCGGGTACCAGAGAAAATCTGGAAAGGAAAGACAGCGAGGAAAGGAACTGGTCACCCTACCTCATACGATGACGGCCCAGCATAATGAGGTCTCTAACGCAATGGTCATCTTCCTTGATGGTCCACGGAAAGATTTTTGGGAGCCCAAGCACCAATATTTGGATTGGCTCGATTAAAAAAAAACCTTAGCATCATTTAGATTATATTTAATGATTTATTTTGAACGAAAGGCTCACAAATATTATCAACCAGAAGGGGGTCCACGGAAAAAAAGTTTAAGAACCACTAAAGAACCGTACTCTTCAGTGAAGGAGGGAGTTTGCTACTCAATGTTCCCACATCCGCCAGCAGTGGAAGCAATAAAATGACGATATTCAGCGTCTACATAATAAACAAAGCTGGTAGCTTGATCTACCACTATGATTCTCCAAACATAGCCAGACCAGCCGTGGAGAAAACGTTCAGCTATCCTCTAGAATTAGCTTTAAAAGTTTTTGACGAGAAGGTTTTTGTGGCTTTTGGTGAACGGGACGGCATTAAAGGTTTGTAGAAAACGGTATTAAAACTGGGTTATTGATTTTGAAGAGAATTTTTTTCTTCCTACATATTGTAAAAATTAATCTTAACATTTTCTACACTTGCTATAAGAAATTATTAATCGTAATGGCATAATCTAAACAGACCAGGAACATTTCCATGTAAAAGGGCGATGTAAAGTACTAGCTGCTAAATGTTTTGTTCATTCATTCATTCATTTGCATGTCCCTTGCGGAACTTTGCCTCCCAAACAGCACTCCTGTAGGCCTCTCGGTTGTGAGCAAGATGGCCTGCTGCTGTTGCATCCATTTCCAGATCGTCAATGATGATGTCTTGCAGCCATCTTCGTCTTGGTCTTCCTCTTTTTCTTTTTCCCATTATGTATCCTTCCAATACGGTCTTCTCTAAATTATCATGACGTTTAATGTGTCCAAAATATTTCAGTTTTCTCTCTTTTTGTTACACAGCATAAAGTAGGCAGTAGGCAGTTTTTTAACACTAAAATGCTGACTTGACCTCGTGCAGCTAGAAGATTATAACACATTTATCTGTTCCATCCATCCATGGGAATCCTCCAGCATATGCAGTTTCATCTTTTGCCATTAAAAAAAAAATCTGAATCTGATATGTTCAGGGTATGTACACTTAACCCACTACCCAAATCTTCTTTTCAAACAAGTGATCTACAAATGTTGCATCGGTGTAAGGGAATTAGTAGTTTATAATCAGCAGAGGAGAGAATCTGTACCAATCAGCAGAGGAGAGAATCTGTACTGATTGGCAGAGGAGAGAATTTGTACCGATCAGCAGAGGAGAGAATCTGTACTGATTGGCAGAGGAGAGAATTTGTACCGATCAGCAGAGGAGAGAATCTGTACCAATCAGCAGAGGAGAGAATCTGTACTGATTGGCAGAGGAGAGAATTTGTACCGATCAGCAGAGGAGAGAATCTGTACTGATTGGCAGAGGAGAGAATTTGTACCGATCAGCAGAAGAGAGAATCTGTACTGGTGTTTTTTTGTTTTGTTTTGTTTCGGTAAACAGAACTAAAAATAAACAAATATTTCCCATTTAAAGGGCAGCATTGTTATGACAAGTGAACCATAACTGGCTAAGACCCTATAGCACTCACCAAAATGATGCTAGAAATGGTATATGTTGCATTCCTTCAACCTTTTATATCAGAAAAAAGTGCATTTTCGCTCCACTAGCTGTAATATAGTCTTTATGTGCACAGCTCTGCAACCAAATGTACATAGTTACCACTGTAAAATTGAGGAAAAGTAACTTTAACATAAACTGTGGTAGGAACAAGTTCTATTTACATTAGAATGACAATTATCCTGTTACTTGTTTCATTTCTGTAAGTAAAGATTTTTTTTTTAGTGTTTTATGTTTTAGTCTGTTTTATTCCATTACATTTCCTGTTCTGTAATTTTAACTGCTAAAACCACCCAATTTATTCAGATATGTTTGTTCTGTTGGAAATAACATAAAATTGGTCACTTTATTTTTTCAGTTGGGCATGCAGTTCTTGCGATAAATGGTGTGCCTGCAGAGGGCCGTTGTCTACAAGATAAACGAGACATTATGGAAGTTCTGGCAGCAGAGGAGAACTACCCAATCAACATCAAGTTTGGGCGTCCTCACTTGACCATCAATGAGAGAATTATGCTAGCTAGCATGTTACACTCGTGAGTAGTGATAATTTTTGCATTTTTTATTGTAAGCCTTACAAGTAGAGTTACTGTATTTTATATATTTATATTGAGGTGGTGAGAGCTGTAAAATTGATTAATGAACGTGTTTAGAGCCTCTAAGCAGAAGTGATTGATAAGTTTAAAGAAACTGCTATGACCAGCTTTTGGCCAAGAGGCTGGGCACAGGCAGTTAACGTGGACCCAATCCACCAGCTACAAAGGAAGCAACAAATGGTCCATTTCCAATTAAGAATTGGCCACTGCATCGGCCGAGCCATCTCCACCAACTCAAGATCTCATACACAGATGCATGCCCACGTAGGAGTGGAGAACGTGCTCCGAGAGACAAAACTTTTATAGATTTACCAAACCAGACATGATCACAGGGCTCAGACCATGATGGAAGCAGTGGGGCTGCCAGGAGGACCTGGAGAAGACCGTTGACATCATCCCGATGACCGGACCTGTGATTTAGCACGACTAAGAGATTGACTGCTGAAGAAGAAGAAGAAGAAAAGAGTTTTAATAAAAGGTAGCGATAAAATTAAAGGGTGAATGGGGACTTTTTAGTGAAAGGCTGCAAACTGTGTTGTCTTTTATTCTTTTTTAACCTTTGATTGGGCAGTTTTGTTTTGTTGTTTTTTTTCCCATTTACTTCTTTCTTAATAGAAATAATGCAGTTTCTGTCATATCTTGATGTTGACATTTGTCTTTTTTATCACTGGGTTTATGAATTTTCACTGTCCTCTTGTGGTAGGTTTTTCTTTAAAGTGATCCTGTTCCACTATTTCGTAATTTGCTGTATGACTCTGTGGTTTCTTTCATGTGGTTTCACCGCTTCGGGTATGCACTCAGGGGTTGTTTGGTGTTGCTGATGCTTGTCTAAGAAGTGATAGTGCCCACTGTGATAGGTCATGTGATCAGTGTAGTTTATTCACATAGGTGATAGGGCTTGGCTGGGTCCTTTGCCCCCAAAAACTGAAGGTCTTTGAATTTCTCAAAATAGTGTATTACTTTATATGTGTAGTATAAAATAGCGTATTATTGTATGTGGGTAATATATATATGGTTATTTTGAACAACTGTTTTGTTGCTGATTTTTCCGGGTCAAGTTTCACTTCACTATCATGTTACATGCACTGTCAGCTGGAGGACGCTGATGGATGTATAGAGGAGACAGTCTGAGCACCCGTGGAGATGTCCAGCATGCAGTGATGATGATCCAAACCATAAACCATTTTTATCTTTGGTCAAATAGGAAAATCCATAATGACCTGTATTTCCATCATGAATATGATGGTTCATGATCTACATCAACAAGCTGTAGAAGCCTGGTGTAGGTTCATGATCTGCATCAACAAGCTGTAGAACCCTGGTGTAGGTTCATGATCTGCATCAACAAGCTGTAGAACCCTGGTGTAGGTTCATGATCTGCATCAACAAGCTGTAGAACCCTGGTGTAGGTTCATGATCTGCATCAACAAGCTGTAGAACCCTGGTGTAGAGATGAGTATGTGACACTCAAGTGTTGGGGGAAAAGGGTTCAGAAGACAAAAAAAAAATCTACTTGAAGTGCAGGGCACATAGATATCCATGAGTGAATGGAAAGCAGTGAATCATGCAAAGAAATCTTTTTAAAGTGATGAAAGAAAAAAAAATCAATTTGAAGAGGAATGAAAATCACACAGTACTTTCAGGGTAATTTTAGAACAGTGTTTCCCAACCATTTTTAGATCATGCTCCACCTCAGTGCCTCAGAGATTTTGATGCCTTTCCCTGCAGCATAATAGTCAAGCAATTTTTGAAAAGGTATAACACAAATATATTGTAATTGCCTCCCTGTGGGGCATATTCCCCACACTGGGAAACATTGCTCTAGAAGTATATTGTGAATGTTTCAGACTGTTTGCCATAGGATCACAGCTTTCACCAGAACCTCAGTCATCAGGAATCCACACTCTGGAGACAGATACCTTCAAACTACATTGTCATCAAACCATGACAGGTAATGCTTGGTTTTTGCTGCTCTCATGTCTCACATTCTTCCCAAGCTGTTAAACGTTACACAAAATGTAGTTTGCCTTATTTTTCTGTTTTTGGTGAGTTTTTCAACCTTGTCAAGAGATTTTGTGCCCACTAATTTAGCCTCACTCAGCAGTATGTTCTTTAGGGTAGCTTGTTTTGGGATTCTTTACTTGTTTCTTTTCATTGTGTGGCCGATTTATGTTTATCTGCTTTTTTTTTATCACTGATGAATCAGGTTGCCATGCGTTCATCTTTCTTAATTCTGCATTGTTATTGAGTTCATTCTATTGTTTACAGAGTATTTACATTAGACATTTGTTTTCAGATGTGTCGAATTCATTGTCTTTTTCTTTAGTTGTTTTCCAGCTTTCATACACATAAATAAAGGTGGATATTACATTTGAGTTGAATAATCTTAACTTTGTTTTCGTGCTTATAACATTTGATTGCCATATTTTCTCAAGATTTCTGAAGGCCAATGCTGCTATCACAACCCATCATGATTATGAGAATCACATCTTTGTTTTGTCGTTGTATACTTTGTGAACACTAAAAAAAAACCTGATTTGTAGTGTAGTGTCATTTTTCTTTTTTATTGTTTTGTTTTACCTAATACTGGCTTTGAGAATTTCTTTTGTGGTCTGTCTCATTGCCATAACTTAACTGATAATGAATGTGTGTGACAGTCTAATGTTAAGTTTTGAAAGATATAGTGTTACATGGGCTGTGTTCATCTGTCCATCTGTCCCATCCATCCATCTTTTTTAAATTTGAGGTGATTTTAGTGTAAGTGTGCATGAGAATAAAGTTGGTTCAGTGTATTAGTTAATATATACTTGTCAGTGTATGGATAAGAGGATAATTGTTTCATTATTTTTTACATTTTATTCTTGCTTGTTGTGTTTTTTTAGTACATTTGAATTAAACTGAATGATTGAGGAGAGTGAATGATGAGAAACAAGGGCATGTGTGCCCTGTTCTTCAGCCATTCCAAGCAAAGCTGGATCAGTCAGTCAATCAGTCAGTCAATCATTCAGACTTATAAAGCATAAAACTGTAGGAGAATATGATTGGTGATAGTGGTAGTGGCAGTGATGACGGTGGTAATGGTGATGGTGATAGCAGTGATGGTGGTAATGGTAATGGTGTTTGTGGTCATAGCAGTGATGGTGATAATGATGATGATGGTACTAGTGGTAGTGGTACCAGTTCTGATGGTGATCATTGTGGTGATACCAATAGTAGTGATGATCATTGTGATGGTTTTGTGATGATGATAATGATTATGGTAGCAGAACCAAACTGTCATCTTGACATAGTTTATAATTATCATGACATAGTTTATAATTATCAAGTTTATAATTATCAAAGAAAGGAAAAAAGAAGATAATGAAATAAAACGTTCATTTGCCACATTTTTGTTCTTATATGTGGTAAATACTTTCACTGTATTCCAGGAGTGAAGTTTGTGATCATCACAGATCCAAAGCAGGTCCATGTTGATGCCATACTCAAAAAACTTTATGAGGTTTACTCGGACTTTGCCCTCAAGAATCCGTTTTACTCCCTGGACATGCCCATCAGGTTTGTTGATGTTCGTTTCAGTGAGAATGTTTATTATCTGCAGCTTCATCTTCTTCACCTGTGTTTGTAGCTGTCTTCTTCTTCTTCATCGTTCGCATTGTCTGTCTATATCTGCAGTCCTGTCTCTTGGATAAATTTCACTGTTTTTTGTAACTCATGTATGGAACAGTAGAGCTTATCTTCTTTAGTGGTTTCACTAGGCCAGTAATTATTTCTCAGTGTTTCATAGTTGTTGCAGTTCTGGAGGATATGTTCCACAGTTTAGGGCACCTGGGCACATGTACATAGATTAGTAGTACCAACCTTAAACTTTGTATACATATGACTTCGGAGTCGGCTGTGTCCTGTCCGGAGACGGAAGATGGTAACTTGTTCCTTTCTGTATAGCATGTGAATGTCATCATGTGGTGGTGTCTGTGGCTTCCTGTAGGTTTTTATCATGCTTTTCTTCTGATTATAGGTGATTGGTATGTCTGGTTGCTCCATTTCAGTGCCCTCTTTTGCTAGACGGTCAGCTTTCTCATTGCCTGGTATCCCACAGTGGGAGGGAATCCATTGCAAAGTGACTCCATGTTGTAAGCCAATTTTTGACAAGGCATCCTTAAGGTCTGGTAGTTTGTTGCACTGAAGAGCTTCCAGTACTGATCTTGCATCTGTGAGAATTACTACGGGACATATATCAATTCTGGAGTCTGATAGTTTTTCAACTGCAGCAATAATTGCCCTAACTTCTGCATCAAAGTTGTTGCAGTATTTACCAGTGGGTATGGAAATCTTGTCAGTGGTGTTGTCTGGATATTCAATATGTGTTCCTGCCCCTCCATTCTTTATGGCATTATGTGCAGATCCGTCTGTATCAGCTATGGGTCCGTCTGTATCAGCTAGCATATCAGCTGTATCCATGTGTCACATGGATATTTATCATCTAGAACACTAAGTGTGGCTGTTGATCTTACAAGACTACTCTGAATCTCACCATTCTGCACATCTTTCACTTCAGTCTGAATAGTTATTTGTGTATAGTTTGTAGCCGTAATCTGGAGTTCTTCTTTCTTGATTAATTGGACTTTTTTTTTTTAAATGCCCGTCCGTCTGTCTGTTTTGACAGGTTTGACCTATACAGAAACATATACTGTGGCTGGTGGCTTGTTTCTTCTTCTTTGCATGTGTTCATGGTCATCGTCTGCAGTTCTGTTTTATAGGACTGTATTTTTATGTTTCTGTATGGGGGGTTGCGAAGACACCTGTCTGATGAGGCAATCAGTGAGCCATACCTGATATGCTAGTGTCAGGGTTAGTGAACCATAGTTGATATACTAGCATCAGGGTTAGTGAACCATAGCTGATATGCTAGCATCAGGGTTAGTGAACCATAGCTGATATGCTAGCATCAGGGTTAGTGACCCATAGCTGATATGCTAGCATCAGGGTTAGTGAACCATAGTTGATATGCTAGCATCAGGATTAGTGACCCATAGCTGATATGCTAGCATCAGGGTTAGTGACCCATAGCTGATATGCTAGCATCAGGGTTAGTGAACCATAGCTGATATGCTAGCATCAGGGTTAGTGACCCATAGCTGATATGCTAGCATCAGGGTTAGTGACCCATAGCTGATATGCTAGCATCAGGGTTAGTGACCCATAGCTGATATGCTAGCATCAGGATTAGTGAACCATAGCTGATATGCTAGCATCAGAATTAGTGAACCATAGCTGACCAAGACCCTGTCCCACCTTTCCTTGGCACCCCCAGTAACAGGCCTAGCCTGGCTAATGGAGAAGGGATCGCCATAGTCCCCGTGGTGGTGGAGTCTGCTACAGAAGCATTGCACACCCCCTGCTTTTTAGTTGTACTCCAGAACTGAAAAAGTAGCTGCCATAACCTGCTCCCACGCCGATACGAAGCTGTGCCTCAACACCTTTACAGCATCGGCTGCAAATAACAACAGCTCGCAGTTACAGGGAGTTCGTACAAGAACAGGCATGTTTCTGTATGGAACCAAAGAGTGTGGGTAGTGGTTTGTTTCAGTATTTCCTAGTTGATGAAGTTTTGCTAGGTATGTTTCTCAGTTTGAGATGCTTGGTTATATACACAAGTAGAACAGAAGTTCCAACCTTGAACTTTGCATGTAAACTTTGTTCTGCAGCTTATGATGTGATCATCTTGAGGTACAGACATTGTGTCAGGTGGATATTAGGCCACAGTGATTTCTTGTGATGTCATATGAGCAAGAGCTGCGTTGTACTGTAGTTT
Organism: Achatina immaculata; assembly: GCA_009760885.1. Taxonomy (NCBI): domain Eukaryota; kingdom Metazoa; phylum Mollusca; class Gastropoda; order Stylommatophora; family Achatinidae; genus Lissachatina; species Lissachatina immaculata. The sequence continues at coordinate 25,239,606 of CM019696.1, read as the reverse complement.
TTTTGTGTGCATATCTGTGTCCATTTGCATCCTGCCCCAGTACATCCATCTTCAGCATGCATTTCCTTTGGATTTGGTTCTGTGATTTTTAACTGTCCCCCAGGGGCTGTCCTGCAAGGCAGCAGGGTTTGATTAGTGCTTTGTCTGTCCCCTGCTCTCAGACATATCTGGCTTGGGCAGCTGCTCCTGCCACCATAGCTCTTTAGGTCATGAGGACACACAGGCTTTGTTTTATGACAAGGTAACAACTCACGAGAGAGAGAGAGAGAGAGAGAGAGAGAGAGAGAGAGAGAGAGAGAGAGAGAGAGAGTGATTTTCTGACATCCCAGTGTTTAGCCAAGAAGAAAGTTTCCCAACAGTCTGTACTGCCATGGGGATCATGTTGAGCTTTTTGCCCAACAAGACAGGGTTGAGGAGTGTAACTGTTGTAAAGAGCACCATGGAAAGATGAGACAGGGTTTTGGCCAGCCCAAGTAGCATGTCAGTCCCTTTTTAAAATAGCCAGTAAGGAACCCACTGTTTTGTTCTAACAGAATTTATGTTTTGTTCTGACAGAATTTATGTTTTTGTTTTAACAGAGTTTATGTTGTATGTATCTTTTAATGCTCTTCAGTACAGTGTTAATAAATAAACAGTTCATTAATTTAATATGTTCCATGCCAAACAGCAATGGCAGATATAGCTTTCCCATCTTATGCAGTCCTTGATGTTTCAGATTCAGTTGATGTTCTTTTCACATGCCATCTGGTCAACTCATTCAGATATTCTTGTATTGGCCTTCCTCTCCTTTTTTTTTTCTTGAGTTTTCTAGAGGTCACTAATCAGTCAATCAAGTTCCGTGCCGTGTGGTGTAGGCGATCATTTCTCTCCACAATTCCCCATCTTTTGAGTTGATTATAAGCTCTGCAGGTGACTTTCTTCCTAGCCACACTGACAGCCCATCCAGTAACTTCTCTCTCTGTCTTCCCCTGTCTCTTCTTCCCTCAAACTTTCCAGTGTGTTCCAATTTTCCTCTTCTCAGGAAATGCCCTATAAATCTCGATTATCTGCCTCTGATCTTTGCTGTAATTTGCCTTTTAACTCCAGCATGTCTTAAGACTTCTTTATTGGTTTTCTTAGCTGTCCATGTACCTTTAGCATCCTTCTTATAAACCACATTTCCGTGGCCTCCATTTCTCACTGTACTCTTTTATTCATAGACCATGCTTCACACCTATAAAACAGAGTTGGCTCGATGTAAAATTTAAGAACTCCGAATCTTGTTTCCATTGATATGGATCTGTTGCACAAGATGTATCTTATTTTCTAGAATGCTGACTTGGCCTAAGCACGTCTGCTTTTTATTTCATGGTAACATTTCCCATCAGTTGTTATAATCGTTCCTAAGTACTTGAATCTATCAGATGTCACCAGATTTTGTAAATAATGGTGACATTAAAAGGAATATCTTAAAAGAATGTTTTGAATCAACTATGCATCTTGTCACCATCTTAGTTCCAAATTTCTTGTGGAATCTCCTACAACTCTCAGATTTTTTGTCTATGAGGTTCAGTCAGCTGAGTCTAGAGGCTATTAGTTCTAGGGAAGCATTCAGATCCTTCATGGCAAGTCTCAAGTCACTGCCTTCTAGTCTCAAGTCACTGCCTTCAAGTCTCAAGTCACTGCCTTCAAGTCTCAAGTCACTGCCTTCAAGTCTCAAGTCACTGCCTTCAAGTCTCAGGTCACTGCCTTCAAGTCTCAAGTCACTGCCCTCAAGTCTCAAGTCATTGCCTTCAAGTCTCAAGTCACTGCCTTCAAGTCTCAGGTCACTGCCTTCAAGTCTCAAGTCACTGCCTTCAAGTCTCGAGTCCTTGCAACCAGCTTTAAGTTGAGTTTGAAGTCAAGTTTATGAGTCAGAATGTAGAATAACTGTAGGTTTGGATTGCCAGATCAGCACTGGCTTATTGTTGTGTGAACATGTGGTTGTAGGTTGTGAAAGTGGAAAAAGTAATGTGAAAGAAAAGAAAGTGAAGTAAATAAGTAAAAGTGACACCGCATATACTTTTTTTCTCAGAATCTCAGGTAGTAATTAAAGAATCTCAGTAGCAGTTTTCTCACTTTTGATTTCAAACAGTGATAGAACCATTTAGAAATGCAGTATTAATCTTTGCGCCGTCAGCATCCAATAGACTTGATTTTAGTTTCTGAATTTCTTTTGTTGTCAATTCCTTCAAACTGTAAGGACTGAAGCATGTAGGTGCCTCTCCTGTATTTTGAAAGTTGTTATACAAATACAAACTTATCACCAAACCTATCTTTCTGTCTCTGTGAAGTATGTAATAGTAAAGATATGGTAGTGACTTGTCAGGGGCAAGTGGTGTAAATCCTTCACTTCAGTGGTGCCTGTCTATGGTGTGTCTGTGCTGTGAGTAACTTTCTTGCTCTTGGTGCCATTACTGTGTTAGAAATAAATATGCTAGTTGCATAATGACTAGCGAATTCGATGCAAGAAAAAACAGATAACCTGTCTTCACTGGCTAGTAAAATAGGACTTGAAATTAACAAGGAAAAAAAAAATAATGAAACTTCTCATTAATCGCACTCGTCTAGCAGCTGAATAGTTGAGGGTTCGAATCCCCAGCTGAGTGGAATTTTTTTTCTGACCAATCGGCCCCGAGGTCGACCCAGCCTCGTAAAATGAGTAGCAGAGAAAATCTGGGAAGGAAAGGCAGCGAGGAAAGGAACTGGCCACCCTACCTCATACGGTGATGGCCCAGCATAATGAGGTCTCTAACGCTTTATCCCCTACGGCATTTGCTATGGGACTACCTTTTTTTTACCCATTAATCAAGAAGGAAAAATATACATAGAAGGAACAGCTGTTGAAGAACTAAACCAGTTTGCATATCTCAGCAGCTACATAGATCAGGTTGGTGACACCAGAAAGAGAATTAGAATTACAAAAACAGCATTGACCTTCAGGAATCTTGAATATGGCATTCAAAAGTTATAAGAACAAAAGCCAAGCTAAGATTATTCAATTCAAATGTAATATCCACCCTCATTTATGCATGCTGGAAAACAACTAAAGAAATAGAAAAGAAATTAGACTCTTTTGAAAACAAATGCCTAAGGAAAATACTCAGTATAAAGTGGAACGAATTCAAGAACAACATAGAGAAAAAGCAGATGAGTGAACAACAGCTTGTTTCCTATGTGATCAGAAAAAGGAGATGGGCATATGTTGGTCACCAGAAAATTCCAAAACAAGCTATCAAGTGGAACACAACAAGCCAAAGAAAAAGAGGTCGACCACATGAAACTCTAAAGAGGACATTGTTAAAAGAGGCCAAATTAGTAGACAAAAAAAATCCCTTGATAAAGTTGAAAAACTCACCAAAAACAGGAACATTTGGCAAACTACTATGCAAGCCCTATGCAGAAAAGATGTAAGATAATTATTAGACTTATAATGACAAGACATATTGTATAATGACTAGACATATTGCATAATGACTATAGTTCTACCAGAAGGATTAAACAGATCATACATTCAAAATAGATACATGGGGAAATGACATCATTGAAGCATGCATTATCTAATTGATAGTGCACTGAAGTAAAACTGTCTTCTTCTTCTTCTACTTCTTCTTCTTCTTTTTTCTTCTTTAAACATTTTCAGATGTCAGCTTGTATACTTTTGAAGTAGCTGGTGGTCATCTGGTGGACATGGACATCCCATACAGTTTGTTTTGGACTGATCTAATAGTTGGCCATATTTGTCTTCTCTGTTGTTCATATATTGGACATTCCTGTAGTATGTGGTCTGCTGTCATCTTATTGTTACCACATTGATGCTGCTTTGAATTGTTGTACAGATGAAGTCATATCCTGTAGTGCCTAGTATGAAGCCTTAGGATGATGACTTGTTCTTATCTGGTGAAACCATCAAGTCCGTTGATTAATAAGTGTCAAGTCATGAGTCAAGTTAGAGCTGCTGTACTTCATCTTCAAGTCAAATTCATTTTGAGCCCTTAAAGTAACTTTGAGTTGCAATTGGAGTCCATGTCAGTCAGACTGAGTCTGCATCTCTACTCACTGCAGCACAGACAGGACACACTCTCTTGTTAATGAGCAAAGTAGGAAATTTTAAAGAGATTTGTCTCTTTCTTCGCTTACAACTTGTACACAAAATGAAAACTGGCATTTTCCAGTTGTACATTCTTCCAAACTGCCAAACATGAGAGAAATAATGGCCATCACATCAACTATTTGATTATTGCCATTAGAATTGTCCTTTCTTAAATGATCATTGTTCATGAATAATTTCATGACCAGCCATCGTTAAAATCATATTTTTTTTTACATTTAATTACCACACTGTTTCAATGCTTTATCATTTTATCATTATTTTTCAGTATCAGTGTTTTAAACACCCATTTTTACCGTGTCTGTTTATTTTCATTGTTCTAATTTAATATTATCAGTGATACGTTTTCATCACTTTTCTCATTTCATAGTGATACATTTTCATCATTTTTTAAAGTCTTTTTAAAGTTTTTTTTTTTTTTTCAGAATCTATAACTGCAGTTTATTTTATGATCTTCAATCATTTTTAGTAAATTTTTTTGCTTAGGACAGAAGTTTCCTAACATAACTATTCATCACTCTAATCACAGTCATTTTTTAAAAAAATCTTTCTTATCTGCAGGGCTGAACTTTTTGACTCAAACCTTCAGGCTGTGATGGAACAGGCAGACAAATTTGGAATTAGCAATATCTGAAGACTGACAATGTCCTGATTGTAAAGTGTTATGTTGGTAAATAACTGAAGCAAGAAAGGAAACAAATTTGCCAGTTGACAGTCGGTGAAAGAGCTTGGTTAGGCACTATAATTAGACGAGGAAAGAAGTGGGGGCCTCACTTGACTTAATCAATTTGGCCTCTGGTCTCATTCAAGACTGCTGCATGAACAATCTGTCCTTGCTGCTGTATTAAGTATAGCTGCGGGAGCCATTTGTCTTTGTCATGCTCAAGTAGTAGTAGTGTTTCACCCTTGTCAAATTCAAGTATAACTACAGTATAGTTTCATCTTTGTCACTTTCTAGTATAAATGCAGTAGTCTTTCATCTGTCACATTCATGTATAAGTGCAATAAACATTCATTCATGTCACATTCAGATACAGTTGTCACGTTCAGATATAACTGTGATAGTGTTTTTGTGTTTTTCTTTGTCACATCCTAGTTATATATGAGTCCTTCACCTTTGTCACACTGTAGATTACTAATTTAGTCCATCACCTGTGCCATCATCATCATCATGTGCCGTGCTGACTGGCGTTGGCTATTATGCTTCTCCAGAGTACGCTCCCATCACCTGTGTCATACTCTAGATTATTCGTCCATCATCTTTGTTACATTCTAGATTACTGTATAAGTTCACTATCTCACTATGGATTACCGTATTAGCCCATCAGTTTTGTCACACTCAGACTCACTACAACAGACATTTGTCACACACTTTTGTGCTGTATACTCTTCACACACTTTTGTGCTGTATACTTTTCATTTCAAGATAAGTTTATTTTGTCATCTCTTTTTTTCTAACTGAAACATAGAACATGACAGTGGTAAAGGCTACACATTTTTTGAACAAACAAGTGAAAACAGAACATTTTTAAAAAAGAAAACTAGATCTTAACAGAACATGTGAGCAGTGTGGAACAGTGGAGTGGAAGATACTGGAAGTAAGATGTATCAGAAATTGTTGAAATTGCAGGTGGAGCAGGCTGAAAGTGGCAGAATTTATTGCAGTGGAAATTGTAGAACTTGTTTGTGGGCTTTAAAAGACTGAGCACAGTCATTGGACAGCTTGGTACAGAGAAAGCATTTTTGCTCATGTTGGTCTGTTCCAATCTTAATTCAGCTCATCAGCTCTGGAGGAATTATAATGTCAGTACTTGAAATGTCAGAAGATGGATAGGAAGGAGTCTTGTAGTCTATTATGGGGGGCGGGGGGAGGGGGGAGCAGAGAGTCCCTTCTTTTTATCCCAGTTTTTGTTTTTGTCAGGATAATCTCCCCTAGATTTTGTTTGACTCTCCCAAGTAGTCATCCACAAAATGGTAGGTTGTGATAATTGAAGATATCTCCATCTGTTGTCATACTGTAGCCGGTGAATTCAGCCTGACTCACGAGATTCAGTTTCAGTATTAGGTTCTGGGTATCATTGTGGACAAGATACTCCCATAGTTGCCCCACTGCCTGTGCCAGTGAAAATCGCACAGAATGTTCATCGATGGTCCTTCGCATCAGTTCTTGATGATGAGCCACCCAGTGAGGATGCCACATTTGGAACTGCAAAAGTTCAAATGTGAAACTAGTCAGCGTTGGTTTTAACATGAACTAAGATGCCAAGCCAAACCAGAACACATAAAGACTGTCATAGTTCACCAGGTAGACATAAATAAGAACCATCAGTGCTGTTCATGCGAAGTTCACATTTCACAGTGGTGCCATGGCACTCAACTCAGTCACTCAATGCACAGAATTGACCTCCATCTTGAAAGGAATGACAACACTTGGTCATTTGACACGTCTGTGTGTCTTTGTCTGCACCACACTCAGTCAGACTGTGATGTCCCACCATAGGACACAAGCACTTTCAACTGGCAAGGATAGGTCCACTAAATGTACTAGTCAAAATTGTAAAAATGAAGCTGTTTATAAGATAGCATTGAACTTACTCATTCTCCATTCAGTGCAGTTCAGTCTTGTGATGCTGCACAAGACAGGCTTTCATGAGTATACAAATTTCTAACACAAAAACCTGGAGATACATCATAGTCAATTTTACTTTAGAGTATGGCACATGATGATGATGATGATGATGAGGAGGAGGAGGAGGAAAAGGATATGGATAATATTTTAAATAGATGGTTTGCTGCCTTCTTATGTGGGTGCAGCTCTGCTTGTAATGCAACATTTTCTGGAGATCTTCTGATTTTCTGTTCAGAAAGTGTTTTGTGTTTATAGATTTGTGTTGCTAAAGTGACAAACTTGATTGGTATGTTTGGGCTACATGACTTGGTATTGTTAAGTGTTGTGTTTATAGATCTGTGTTGCTGAAGTGATAGACGTGATTGGTATGTTGGGAGAAAGTATTGTGCAGGAGAGCCCTAACATTCAAGACATAGAAAAAAAAAACAGAGAAGCTTTGTGGGGATATACACCAACTCTGACTGACCGCCAGTTACTTAAGAAGTATACAAGTTGACATCTGAGAATGATCAAAGAATGGGAAGGAGACTGGTATGTTTTGTTTATATGACTTGGGATATATATTGTAAGAAATGTAAAAATAATGCTGCCATGAACATTTTTGTGTTATACCTCTTTGTTAAGCATCCATTTGTTGTTGTTGTTGTTGTTTACCATGAAGTATGAGTGTTATTTATTTTTATTCACCATGAAGTATGAGTGTTATTTATTTTTATTCAAAAGTTTTTCAAAGTAGAGTTGATGTTGTCTGGCAAAATGTATCTATTCATGGGTCCAACTTATGAATTGAAGTTTTTAACATAAATAAATTGTTGTTTGGTGAAAATTGGCATCTGTGTCATTTGATAGCATCATAAATGTCTTTTTTTTTAAAGAATGGCATTTCTGTTAAATTTTTTTTGAGGGGGGTGGTGATGGAATCAGGGTTGATGCAACTAGGCAACCAGCTAGGCCACAAGGTTGCTGTACAGATCTTTGAGAAGTTTAATATAGATTAATTAGCTTCACTTAGGGCACACAAGAGAAAAGCTAAATAGACATGTTTAATACAGATTAATTAGCTTCACTTAGGGCACACAAGAGAAAAGCTAAATAGAAATGTTTAATACAGATTAATTAACTTCACTTAGGGCACACAAGAGAAAAGCTAAATAGACATGTTTAATACAGATTAATTAGCTTCACTTAGGGCACACAAGAGAAAAGCTAAATAATCAACAAAAGCTGTTGGAACCAGTTGCTCTTTTAGCAGCCAGCGGGGGTGAAGACAACATTTTTTTTTTCAATCAGTGACCCACAGCTGACATGCCAGCATCGGGGGTCGGCGAACCAAAACTGACCAAGACCCTGTCCCATCTCTCCACTGGTACCCCCAATAACAAAACTAGCCTGGCTAGCGGGACAGGAATCACCATAGTCCCCAGGTGCTAGAGTCTGCTAAGGAAGTATCACACAACCCCCCCCCTCACCCCCACCCCCACCCCCACCCCATATTTAGCTGCGCTGCAGGACTGAAAAATAGCCGCCATAACCCGCTCCCAAGCTGACACAATGCTGTGCCCTAACGCCTTCACAACATCGGCTGCAAGGAACACCAGCTCACAGTTCCATGGAGACAGAATGTCCAGTCAGAGTGCCTTGCCCCTTATGTATTACAGAATTCGTCTGATGGTACTAATAAAATAATGTGGCTGGTTTCTGAAGAGTTTCAGACATATACAGCAAGAAAGCAGCATTCTTTGTAGAAACCAAACAACCTCTAATAACAGCTTTGATTATTCTCATGGGTTAATATATAACCTAGTAATTTAGTTTAAATATATGGCATGTTGTCATGGAAACATCAGTCAAGAGAAACTTGTATAAATACTGAATTTTGTCAGGTCGAATTTGATAAAAGTGCACTTGTGACTGCATTGAAAAACATACTGTTACAATGGAAAAGAATGTATGAGTCAAAGTGAAGATACGAGTATTCTTATATCTTATATCTTATATCCTTCCCGTGCCGTTAGACGTCACATAGGGCTCGCAAAGTAGTTCGCCAATTTTTCCTGTCTTCGGCGAGTCTTTCAACCTCAACAAAGGATTTTATGCCTGTTAACTTGGCCTCTCTTAATAATGTCCTCTTCAGAGTTTCACGCGGTCTGCCCCTTTTTCTTCGGCCTGCTGTGTTCCACTTGATAGCTTGTTTTGGGATTCTCTGATCATGTCTTCTCATCAAGTGACCAACATATGTCCATCTCCTTTTCCTGATCACCCGTGAGACTGGTTGTTGTTCAGTCATCTGTCTTATCTCTGCATTGTTCTTGAATTCATTCCACTTGATGCCGAGTATTTTCCTTAGGCATTTGTTTTCAAAAGAGTCTAATTTCTTTTCTATTTCTTTAGTTGTTTTCCAGCTTTCACATGCATAAATGAGGGTGGATATTACATTTGAATTGAATAGTCTTAACTTGGTTTTTGTGCTTATAACTTTTGAATTCCATATGTTCTCAAGATTCTTGAAGATTGATGCTGCTTTTGCAATTCTGATCCTAACTTCCTTTCTAGTGTCACTATCCTGGTCTATGTAGCTGCCAAGGTATGCAAATTGATTGACTTCTTCAATATCTGTCCCTTCTATGTGTATTTTTCCATTTTGATTGATGGGAATTTTCATTATTTTTGTTTTGTCCTTGTTAATTTCAAGTCCTATTTTGCTAGCCAGTGAAGATAGGCTGTCTGTTTTTTCTTGCATGGAATTCACATTATTACTGATAAGAGTTATGTCATCAGCAAAATCAAGATCTTCTAGTTGGGTCCCATGTACCCAGTCAATACCTGTGTTACCTGTGCAGCATTTTTTCATTATGAAGTCTATTGTAATCCCAAAAAGTAAAGGAGACAGTATACATCCTTGTTTCACGCCTGTTTCAATCTGGAACCATTCACTCATCCCTTCTTCTGTCTTGACTGCACAACCATATCCATTGTATAAGTCCTTAATGATGTTGACAATTTTAGATGGTATTCCATATAGACATAAAATTACACTCTATTATAACAGGGGCTTCAGTTTGACTCATCCACGTCATAACTCATCCTCTTCAGCTCCATCTCTTGACCTCCCGCATTCTTCCTCTCCTTCTTTCTTTTCTCTCTCTCTCTCTTTTCTCTCTGTTTTCTCTCTCTCTCTCTCTCTCTTGTTCTCTCCATCCAACCTCAAACTCAATTGTTATACCCTCTTAAGTACGTAACAGCAAATTTGGTATCGAATAAATCTACATTCTCTTTTGGTCTTTGGATCAGTTACCACAGGTTTCGCCCTGAACTACCTAGCAGGTAATTATTCCAGCTACAAATTGTAGTTTCTGTACAAAGATATAAGATATATCACGTTCTCCGGACATTAATCAAATTGAAATAATTATATACAAATACATATGATACTAAATTACTTCTGAACGAACTGCAATCCACTTATGTAAAAAAGCTGCTAAGCATAATAATTTGAAATCTTCTTCTTCGTAAGCATTGTCTGTCTATATCTGCAGTCCTGTCTCTTGGAAAACTTTCAATGTTTTTGTAATTCATATATGGAACGGTAGATCTTATCTTCTTTAGTGATTTCACTGGGGCAGTAATTACTTCTCAGTGTCTCGTAGATAGTTCAGTTTTGGAGGATATACTCCACAATTTGGGGCACTTGGACACATGTACAAAGAGTAGTAGTACCAACCATAAACTTTGTATACATCTTCGACTTCGGAGTCAGCTGTGTCCTGTTCGGAGACGGAAAATGGAATGGTGACTTGTACCTTTCTGTTTAGCATGTAATATCTTCATATGGTGGTGTTTGTGGTTTCCTGTAGGTTTTTATCATGCTTTTCTTCTGATTATAGGTGATCGATATGTTTGGTTGCTCCATTTCAGTGCACTGTTTAGCCAGATGTCAGCTTTCTCATTGCTTGGTATCCCACAGTGAGAGAGGGAATCCACTGCAAGGTGACTCTGTGTTGTGAGCCAATGTGTGACAAGGCATCCTTAAGGTCTGGTAGTTTTTTTGCACTGAAGAGCTTCCAGTACTGATCTTGCATTTGTGAGAATTACTATGGTGCGTGGTACCAATTCTGGAGTCTGATAGCTTTTCAATCGCAGCAATACTTGCCTAACTTCTGCACTATAGTTGTTGTAGTATTTTCCAGTAGGTGTAGAAATCCTGTCAGTGGTGTTGTTTGGATATTCAGTATGTGCTTCTGCCCATCCAATCTTTATGGCATTGTGTGCAGATCCATCTGTATACATACGTATTCAGGTATCACATGGATATTTGTCATCTAGAAAACTAAGCGTGGCCGTTGATCTTACAAGACTGCTTTGTATCTCACCGCTCTGCATACTTTTCACTTCAGTTTGAATAGTTATATGTGTACAACCTACCTCTTTCCATTGTGTATGCTCTGGTACAGATGATAATGGGGCAACTACAGTTGGAAGGTCTGGTATCAGCTTACGCATACACTTGGCCTGATGAATGAAGCTGCTTCTTTTAAGCCGTCTTAGTGCCAAGATATTGAATCTTTCCTTCAGGTGATGGCTTACATAGCTGAGGAATTTCTCTCCCAAGGTCTCTACTTTCTTTTAGCGCTTGAACACCCATTTTTTTTTTCTGCATTTCTACTACTGGTGTGGACCTCATGGCACCTGTGATAATCCGTTGTGACTGATTTTGTACTTTGTCTAGATTATGCAGCGTAGTGTTTGATGCTGTGCACCAAGCTGTTGACCCATATTCTAAATGTGGTAGAATACTTTGCTGATGTCCATTCTTGAGGATTCTTTCACTAGCTCCTCATGTGGTTCCACTCAATTTTTTTTTAATATGGCTAGTTTTCTTCTGGCTTTTGCTTCTGCACTGCTTCCAGGTCAAATTTGAGTCAAGAGTCACTCCTAAGTAAGTGGGTTGGTTGTTCATCCTTAAGGGTATTTTATTTACAAAGATTTTACCTGCTTTCTGTTTAGATGAGAGAGTGAACAGAGTGAGTGGTACTTGATTTCTCTGTGTTGATACTTACACACAGTTTGTTTGTCCATGATGTCAAGATGTCTGCTGCTCTTTGGAGTCTCTGTGTAGCAACTGTCGCGTATTCATCTGTACATCACATGACCAGATCATCTGCATACAGTGCCGCTTTGATTCCATAGGGAAGTTCCTTGACCAGGTCATTAATGAATACAAGGAATAGTGTAGGCGAAAGGACTCCTCCTTTTGGTACGCCATGTCGCAGAAGTACTTTCTGGCTTTTGTGACCATCTATTACTACTCTTGCTCTTCTATTGTGTAAATAGGACTTTTATCCAATTGTACAGTCTTCCATTCACATTGCAGTTTCTTAGTTTCCACAGCAGAACTTTTGTCCATACTTTATCAAAGGCTTTCTTCAGGTATATCAATGCTCCTAGTACAAGGTTTTTTTTTTTCTTGGAATGCATCCTCAATCTCTTGAGAGAGATAGGTCACTTGATCTTCTGTACTGTAGTACTGCCTAAATCCTCTTGTTGTGGAATGAGGTTTTCACCTTCTAAGTACCATTTTACCCTCAGGTCAGTGATACATTCCATCGTTTTGCATAGGCAGCTATGAGACTGATTGGCCTGTAGCTGGAGACTGTATCGCTTTTTTTACCTGGCTTTAGCAGTGGTATCATGCTTGCTTCCTTCCAGATCTGAGGTAACTTACCTGTGCTCCAACACATATTGAAAATATCCAACAGATTTCCCATTGCTGCCATTCCCAGGTTCTTGATCATTTAATTGGACACTCTATCTGGTCCTGGTGATTTCCTTGGTTTCACTTTACTGACTACTAGGTCTAACTCGCTGCGAAAGCACATATTATATCTAAAAACTCCGAGACTACTATTACAACCGAAAGCACATATCGTATCTAAAAACTCCGAGGTTGCTATTACAACCGAAAGCACATATCATATTTGGAAACTCTGAGACTGCTATTACAACCAAAAGCACATATAAAATCTAAAAACTCCGAGTCTGCTATTACAAGCGAAAGCAGATATCAAATCTGGAAACTCTGAGACTGCTATTACAACCGAAAGCACATATGATTACCCTTTATTAAAAAAAAAAGATAGACTAAGACAGCCATTCTCAGTATTTTCAACATTTTTTGGTAATGGCAACTTCTAAGCTTTTCTCACCTTCCTCCTCTCCACTCCCCAACCCGACCCCTACTCCCTACCTCCACTTTTACCTCAGGCATATTCGGCTTTTGTGTTTCTATAAAACGTCTATCTCTCATTAACACTTAATTAATTTCAGATGTATTTATGACTTATGTCAGTGACTTCCAAGTAAGGTTAGAAGAATAAATAACAGACAACAATCGAAGAATTTTTATCTTCCATGATCTTCGGCACATGAAACTATGATGTGGTCAGTATCACGCCTGGCTGCTTTACCTTCCTAGATTTCTCTGCTACCCATATTTAGAGGCTAGTTGAACCCTGTGCCTTTTTTGTGTGTGTGTGTGTAGCAGGAAAAAAAATCCAGCTCCTGGGACTTGATCCTGGTACCACCTGATTAGTAAACCGAGTGCCTAACCGCTCAGCTAACCAGGTCGCCAATATTTTACTGCGCCGCCATTAATGTGAAGTATTTTAAACTGTTTTCATTTCTTCCCTCACAATGATTTTTAAAACGTTGTACCCGAGTATATTCTGATATAAGTTTGTGTGAATGTATTTATAACATCGTTTATACTGAGACAATGAATGTAATAAATGTGTAACGTAAACGTTCTTTCGGCTTTGATTATATAAAGGTATTATTTATGCAAAGACTGAGGATTATAAAACATCTATACTGGTAGCAGAAGCAGCAGTTCGAGTTGAAAATAGAATTGGAAAATACCAACCTATAAACCAAGGGGTACGACAAGGATGTGTACTATCTCCAGACCTTTTTTTCTCTGTACAGCGAGAATATTCTAAGAACAATCATCACAGAACCAGGCATAAAAATTGGAGGATACAATATTAACAACCTTCGGTATGCTGACGACACAGTACTGATAGCTGAGAACCAACAAGACCTGCAAAATCTCTTGGATAAAGTCGCCAAAGAAAGTGAACAGAAAGGTCTTACTTTGAACATCAAAAAGACAGAGACTATGGTTATATCTAAGAAACAGAATCCACCAGCATGCAGTATTAAATTAAACGGAACCATTCTAAAGCAGGTGCAGAAATTCAAATACCTTGGAGCAGTAATAACTTCAGATGGGAAATGCAGAACAGAAATTAGGAACAGAATAGGTCAAGCAAAGACTGCATTTCAGAGAATGAGAAACATATTAGCTAACACATCTGTATCAATGAATGTTAGAAAACGAGTCCTAAAATGCTATATTGAACCTATCTTGTTATATGGAAGTGAATCATGGACAATAGGCAAGTCTGCACAAAAATCATTGGAAGCAGCAGAAATGTGGTTTATTAGAAGAATGTTGCGAATCCCCTGGACAGCAAAAATAACTCATGAAGAATGTATGAGAAGAGCTGGAGAGACAAAAAACACTTTGTCAGAAAGATAAGAGAGAGACAATGTACTTTCATAGGACATGCAATGAGAAGAGGGGGCATTGAAAATATTATAACAACAGGAAAAATAGAAGGAAGAAGATCAAGAGGAAGACTAAGAGAAATGATACTGGACAGTCTGACGGGATGGTGTGAGAGGAGATCACCAACTGAACTGATGGCCTGCATGAAGGATCGGGTACTCTGGAGAAGCATAATAGCCAACGCCAGCCGGCACGGCACCTGATGATGATTATTATTATTTATGCCAGCACCTGGCCAGGTGAGCCGCTCTGAGTATATAACGCGGAGAAACAAGAACAAGAGAGTGCAGGGACGACAAAGTGTGGCAAGGATGATTTTCCTGGGGTCTTGGCAGCGCTAGCCAGTCCCGGCAACAGAGACGTTGATTCAGCTGACCTGTGTCCGTGAGTATTGCTTGACTTGTTAAGTGTGAATCATCACGTGATTTCCCTCTTATTGTGGAGAAAAAGTCTCCTTAGATCAGGGGGTCATTAACCTTTTTCATACCCTGATGAAGTGCCCAGTATGTCCCCATACTGCTTGCTCCAGACTGACAAAATCATCATCATCATCATCATCATCTAGTCACGAATTCAAAAGATGTCAATAGCTTGTTTTTACTTTATTTATGGATTGATAGGAACAGAACGGCTGAAAGAAAAAAAATTATAATCTATCAACATCTTTTCAGAGACTGAAAATGGCCAGAGAAAGAGTTCCAAAGAAAATTATAATCTAGCAACAGTTTTTCAGAGACTGAAAATGGCCAGAGAAAGAGTTATTTCGTATTGAGACCATAGTTAATAGGGGAGATAACAATGTCAGCGACCTGTAGTTGACACGGTGGCTTCAGGTTGGCGAACATTAGCTGACATGTTAGCGCCAGGGTTGGAGAATCATAACTGACCAAGACCCTGCCCCACTTCTCCGTTGTTACACCTACTAACAGACCTAGCTTTGCTAACGGGGCAGGGATCGCTATGGCAGGGATCGCTATAACTCCCAGGGTAGTAGAGTCTGCTAAAGAAGTATTGCAGTCACCCTGCTTTTTAGCTACATTCAAGGACTGAACAAAATGGCCGCCATAATCCTCCCAAAGAGTACACAATGCTTTGCCTCAACACCTTCACGGCATGGTTGGCAAAGAGCACCTGCTTGCAGTTCCACTAAAATAGATGATTTCTGGTCTAGGCCTTCGTCAGATAAGAATTGTATTCGTCGGGATCTACTAGTTTATATTGCAGGACACAAACCATTTCATGATTCTTGCTACTGTGTTATGTAACAATGGGGATTATTATAATCCAAGGAAATGAAAAGGAATTCAGCTTTTCTGTTCAAAATAATTAACAATAGTTTTATACGAGCAACTTCTGGTTTTATTTTGCCCTTGACTCTTCTCATGACAATACGAAGCAGGATTTTGGTAACATGGCTCATAAGACTAATGGTTCGATGGTCTTCACGTTCAACTGCACCTTGTTTCTTTGGTAGGGCAATAAAAACTGACTAAAAAAGGTCTGATGGGACACTCATTCATTCATTTGCATGCCCCTTGTGGAACTTTGCCTCACTAACACCACTCCTATAGGCCTCTCGGTTGTGAGCAAGATGGCCTGCTCCTGATGGGACATAGTTATTGTTATGGATGTCATTCAGCAATCTGGTAATTACTTCTATGCCA